>JAJQOW010000536.1:0-102924 GCA_037975125.1 Latrodectus hesperus
TATCTGATATATTAATGACAGTAACTGAAAATGAAATAATTGTATTATTTATTTAAAAGTAACCAATTTTTCATTTTCATAATTCTTTTGCAATTTTTTAGCTTCTTATATAAATTTTCTGTTGTTTTGTATAAATGTATAATGTATATATATATATATATATATATATATATATATATATATATATATATATATATATATATATATATATATGCATGCATACATTCAAATAAAATTCTCAGTGGCGATATTTATTTTCATAATGTTAATGAAAAATTTATTTCTCAAAATATCAGGTTTGAGCATTTAATTTTTTAATAATGAAATATTTCTTAACATATTTGCTTTCTTTAAAATTATTATTAAATAATTTCTATTTAATTACATCATGGTTAATGTAATAGAAAAATATATAACATTGTAATATTTTATGATGAAAATGAGTTTACTTAAACTGCTATTGTTTGTTATTAAATTCTTGTTTGATTTTAGAATTTGATGCTGGAATTATGAAAGAAATGGGGAGTTTAGGTGTGCTGGGGCCAACAATTCAAGGTTATGGTTGTGCTGGTGTTTCGTCAGTAGCATATGGACTTATTACTAGAGAATGTGAAAGGTACTGTTTAGTATTTTTCTGTTGTAATATTCTGTTTTCATACAAATTACTAATTGAAAATACCTTTTAAAATTTTAAAAAGAAACAAGTAAATTCTTTTATATTTTAGTTATATTTTATGTTGTCCATGCAGTGTGGATATTATGAACTTTGAGTGCATGCAAATACAGATTTATTCTTTAATTTAATGGGACTCATTCCTCACTATATTGAAAAGGGACAATAATTTTAAATCAATGATGAAATTAGCTGCCATATTATACAAGTGCTATTACAAATAGACCTTCACTTTTGTTGGTTTTGATAATTCATAAAAATAATAACTTATTTTTTAATTTATTAATAAAATCATTTCAACATTTTTTAAAAATTATACTTGTTTGAAATGTGTTTGGAACACTAATACTGTATGAATGATAATGAAATTTCTTCTACAAAAAATGAAAGGTTAATGCGTAATTACCTGGAAAATCAATCCAGTCATTTTTGCAATTTTTCCAACAATATCCTCAATTCTTCCTCTCTTAATAAAGTTTCAAATTTCATAATTAGAAGAAATTAGTTTTTGCAGTTTGAATTTTCTTATCCCCTTTATAATCTGCATGCTTCTGATTTTTAGTAATTGTGATAGCACATCTATAACATGTTTCTATTCAGATAGTGAAGATGACTTACTTTCCTTATTGTTTAAAAACAGCATGTCCAATTTTGGACCTTGCACCATAAAACCCAACTAACATTATTGTTTTATGTGTTGTTTTTCATATATTTTAGAAATAATTAGCGGTTAATTTGTAAATATTAAAGATAGCTATTTTGTTTGCTCAAAACAGTTGAATACAAACTATATATATAGCATTACTAAAAATATAGCATTACAAGTTCCTAAAAAAGTTTTAAAAATACAATTGATATTGTAAACAAAAATACGTATTTTATCAAGTCAAGGGAAGTTACATAGAGTGCAAAGAGATAATAATCAGTTTGTTTTATAGACATCAAAAGAGGCAAAATTTAAAAATTCACAAAGGATTAAATATTTTGCAAGCAAGAAATGGAACATAAGTTTTTTTCATAATTATTTACTATCAGACATCATTGCTCATAAAATCTTGTCAATGATCATCTAAGATTCTGAGTTTCTCTCAGTTAAAAATAAAGAGGAATATACACACAATGTGAAAATATTTCTTGCTTCTTTTCTTATAAAAATTAATTTCATATTAACTATAAATTTTAATGAGATTGCATTAAAAAGATTTTTTCTTAGTTTTTGTTCTAAAATTAAGATTTTGCTGCATATATAAATGGAAAGTTTTAACTTGTTACTTATAAATAAATGTATACGATGTATTTATTTTTTTAATTTGAAAAATATTCTTATGAAAATAAAGCTATAAGATAAAATTTACCCACAAGTTTTCATTCATATTAAATTTTTAATATTGTTTTGTAATATAAATTGCTAATAGGGCTTTGTTTTATAAGTAACATTCTTAATTAGAAAACTAATGGTTTCTAAATTTTAACTTTATTAATTCTTTAAATCTTTTACATAGTTCATACTACTCCTGGAAACTACTAAAATTTTGTTTTGATTCCTTGAAAATCATAAATTACTCCTGGAGTTTTTACTTCAGGAGTAATTTATGGAGCATTTATTTTTTGTTAAAAAATATTATACTTTTTAAATTTTTTTGTTTTAATTTTTTAAAATTTTCAATGAAATTGTTTGAAAACCAAATTGAGTATTGGCTTTTAATGTTGCCACAAGATGGTGGAATGATCAATATTAGATTGTATTCATAACTGTTGATAAAGATAAAGATCTAGTTCAGCCACAATAGTTGCATGATGATCCAGTTCCATTCAGCACCAGATGTAGTATTTAAATTTGTGTGTGAAGTGAAGAGTAATAACCAACAAGACCATGTGGTGCAGTAAGGGAGGGGATTTTAATTTACTCTTTTTTATTTATTTTCTGTCTTTTATATATTGTATATTGTATTATTTTAGTGAAAAAGAATGAAATTGTTTATTTATCAGTGAAATAAAGACCAAAATAAATTATTTAATATACCTAGTGGAAAGTGTCTTTTCAATGATTTGTGGACGCTGGAAAAGCCATTCAAGATTAAATAAATACTTTTTATTTTAACGTTTGTCTCAAAACTCAAATAACTTTTTATCTCAAGTATGCAAAATTATTATCACTTATGTAAAGTAGTTAACTTGCTTTTGCTACTCTCTTGTAGTCACGCATTTGTTAAAAGTGAGCTTTCTGTGAACAAAAATTTGATGGTATGAAATTTAAATAATCAAGTAATTGCAGCTTCAAATTAAAATAATCAATCAAAAGTACATCATTGATAATCACGTCCAAACCATAGTATGTGTTAATCATATAATAATTAGCAAAGACCTACTAAGTATTGCTGCTGGTGTTGGGCAAAAGTATAAACTAAATGACCTAAAACAGCAAAAAAGTAGTTGATAATAAATGGAGGACAAAAAGCACTCCTTAAAATTGATGAACTTAAAATCAAAATAAAGCATTTAGAAGATGAAATATTTGAATTTGAAAAAGCTGAGGAAGCTGAACGAGCTGGTAAATTAACATCAATTGCAAAAACAAACATGTCATCATGATATTTTGGAGAAGCAACAATTATTGCTCAATATTAATAATGAATTAAAAGCGAAAGCTTTAGAGATGGAAAGTTAACATTTTCTAATATCAATATTGTGTGTTTATTAGTAACCAAGAAATGTGAAAATCATTGAATGATTAAAGAAATAGGAAAGTCTAGAATATGAATGTGAAATTGTATAGTTTTGAAAGACTTTCAAAATAAACAGAAGGAAAATTTAGATTTGTTTTTATTAAATAAGAAGCCTGGTGGCTTATATAATGGCCGCATTTCGTACTCCCTAGGCACAGGTTAGAAGTTTGATCCGCGGACTGGGCAAGGTCGACTCAGCCTTTCATCCCTTCAGTGGATCAATAAACTGAGTACCAAGCATGTTTGGGAACTAAGTACTGGGGGTTTCACATTATTCTAGCCACCTGGGACTTATGCTTCACACCCCAGGTCCCTCGGTCATGAAAACAGTTTTGGGCACTGTAGACCTTTGCTCACAAAGACAGTCGTGCCATGGAGTTTAGTTTATTAAATAATAACTGGAAAAAAGCCACATCCTATAAACTTAATTTAATAGTTGTGTTTATTTTGTTTTGAATAAATATATTTATTTGTTGATTTGAGATTGTTATACACATCTTGAAATACTTAATAAATTGATAGAAATCAAGATGTTTAAAACTCAAAAAATTATCCATTATTTTTATAGAATGTATAATTTAGTAATGTAAAGAATATTGATTATTTAAATTTAAAAAAATTCTATTAGAACTGTAAATTCATTGAAATCTTTTGAAGTAATCATTAAATATAACTCTAACTTAAATAAAAAATATTCTCATTAATTTTTGAAGTAATTAATTTCTATTATTTACAAATATAATGGATAAATGTTTCATATACATAATTCTAAGCATATTGGGTTAAGAAAAAATTTTAAAATAGAATAAAAAAATTACTTAACTTGAATGTCGATACCTTGTGGAAATTTTTGATTTGACTATTGGAATTTGATTCTTGGAAATCGGTAAAAACCCTGTTTTTATTGATGCTTTTAATAAATTATGAGGTACTATAAAAAAGAATATTCAAACAATGATTAGCTGGAATGTTAAATTTTTTTATTTAGAAGCTAAATATTATAATGTCAAACACATGATAAATTGCATTCATTTAACAAATGGAATATATTTAAAAGTAATAAAATAATGTTCAAAATATATAAAAGAATAAAGGATTAAAAAAGTTTTGTTTTATAAGAAAGTGTATATTGTTTAATATCCAAGTAAAAACTGGCTCATTATACAGAATTCATAATCAGACTTGTCCAGAAATTCTTTCTTATTCTAAAGTAATGAAGACTAAAGGGAAGGAAATATTTATGCCCGAATAAAATGTCATGATAATCATAGTGCAGCCTTCAATACACATTATACATACTGAATCTTACAAAACTGAAATTGCGATAAGAAAAAGTGTATTCTTATTTTGTGTCGTTAAGTGATTTCTGCTTTATACCCCTCTTAAAATTGTACCTCAGTGAGTTCGGAAATACTTTCTCTTTGTGGGAAAGCTTTTTAATGTGACAAATTCATTTTATTAATTACTTCAGTATTTCTCAGTAAAAACATTGCTCTTAAACAATCTTAAACTTGTTTGTGTAGAAGCTCATTTCAGACTTATTTGAGGGAAGTACCGTATTTTCCTGTATATAATCCGCAGCGGCGTATTATCCGCAGCCCCTTTATTCGAGCAAAAGAAAAAAACTCGTCGCATTATCCGCAGAGGCGTATAATCCGCGGCAATTTTTAAAACGAATAGTCGAAAATTTATACTGCTGATAATTTGGTGCCAAATAAAATAAAAAATACATTCGATATAATTAAAAATATAATAAATTCTACAGAAAAAAAAAACATTTATAAAGATCTTTTGAATCCACCTCAACGCAAAGTGCTATTAACTGGGATGAAAGCTCGATATCGATCTATGTCCGAGAAGCTTCTAGTAAAACTTAATCGATTTTTAGATTTTAATAACTTTCAAAACTTGGTTTAGAAATATTTTTAAAATAAACTATATTTGTTTCGTTAATAGTTAAATGAAAGAAATGGATTACTGCACATGGAATACATTTTTTTCTTTTGTACCTCACAGGTTTTGTTCTTCACCTTACATTACACGTTTGTCGATACTTTTTCATTTGCCTTACCTATAGCTTTTGATTTAAAATTTACTCTCTGAAATATATAATAATTTTCACTTCCCTTTGACAATATATGAATTTGAATGTTTTCAGGGCGAAACAGATCATGTCAAAACAGAATGCGAAATGAGGTTAACGAATTGCAACTTTAATAACCGTTTAGAACTGAATTCGTTCTTGAACGTAATTGGACAATGCTGATTATAGTTAAAATGATTCAACTGAATATTGGCTCCATCTGTTATTTATTTTATGAAACATAAACAGTGTTTTTTTTTCAAAACTTTATTGTAAACATTTCTGATGAAAAATATTTTTTTTGTCAGATTATCCGCGGCGGTGTTTAATACGCACAACGAAATTCGGAACTTTTTTAACACATATAACACATACAGGAAAATATGGTAATTTTTTTTAGACATAATAACTACATAGTTGGTTAATAAGTTGTTTCATTTCCTGTAATTCTCAGAAGAAAAGCAACTTCTGAAATCCACTTATTAATCATAGTCTAATTTGCCTTTAGGCAAAAAATTATGCCGAGTGACAAAGAAACCAAACCATCTGTGAAACAAACAGATGATAAATGATTTACAAGATTGAGATAACTGTTTTTAGAAAAACAACTGTTAAATGCTTCTTACATTCAAAAAAAAATTTAAAGGAGAGAAAAGGTGATTATTTTGCTTAAATTTTCATCAATAAAAGGAAAATAAGAATTGTTTTTAAGAATGAATTACATTTTGCATAGTTTTCTTTTATAATGCATGGAAAATATATTTTTCTAGTAGTACTATATTTACTGTCACTGTAAAAGAAACAGTTTCGCGTAAAAAAAGTTTTAACTATTAACTTTTATTTTTTTTATTTCATAAATTTCGATTTTAAAAACTATTTAAACAATCCCTGTAAGTTTATAAAAATGAGCATCTACTTACTGTATACTTTTACCAGGTGATATCAAGAACAAAAGATGCTGAAATTATATATTATGTTATTGATAATATTTTCACTGATTTCCTTTCATTTTTCTATTTATAAAGCAAGTTTATGTATATATAAACATACTCCTTGTAAAAGATACTCTGCTAAAAAGTTAAATTTTAAACTTGTAAGTGGCATAACATTTCTTCAACAAACTGATTGCTTAAATATATAAAAATAAATTTGTTTATAATACTACAGTTTTTTGCTTTTAACCCTTTGACGCGCGCAATATTTTTTTTTAAATTTTAAACTAAAGAATTATAAAAATTGAATGTTATGATCCCACAGACAAATAATATATGAATTTAATAAAATCTACATCTACCCATTTATCTGTGGGTGGTGGTCGCATAGCGCAACCAGCGCGCGTCTAGGACCTTGATACTTACTGAGTTAGCAGGGGAAAAAAACTTACCTTGTTTTTTACGCGCTTTCAATAAATGATGATTATTGCAAACTTCTTAGATAGTTTGTATTTAAAATACAGTATATTATGTTTTTTACAATATTTTACAAAGTAAAGAGTTGTAAAAGTGAAAAATTAAACATTTATATAATTTAGTTGCTATAAAAACACGTCGATACTGAATTTAGAATCCTCATTTAGCAGGTACAGTTTTTTTTAAATGTCGATTAGAAAAAAGTTATTTCTTGTGAAACTGTTCAAAGCATCTTTTATCTTTTTGATACATGCATAAACCAACATTGCAAGTTTCACACATGTATCTTGTTCTGTGAGGTTTCTCCTTTGTGCTACAAAATGCGCACCGCCGTGGTTTGCATTTTATTGGCATGTGTTCAGCATTCTTTAATCTTTTTTGTTCTGGAACATGAGGTTTGTGGCTTTTTATACATGCGGAGCTTGATATTTTTATTTTGGGAACAGATCATTTATTTCCCATTGAAATCAAACTACTGATGATGTCCATTCTGAATAACTTTAGTACTTTTAAGTTTGGATCACTTTCTGGAAGCATTCGATATATAATAAAGGAATTTACAATAGTGACATCAATAAAATGGAAGAAATTCGATGCCACCATTTTTTACTTTTCCGATCAATTTCATATAAGCTTTTCAATTGATCAAAATAGTCCGTATACCCCATATTTTGATTGTAATCCTTTTCTTCAAATAAAGCCAATGTCTCAGCTATTCCAAGCCCTTTGCGACGCATTTTAAATTTGAACAGTAGAAGAAAATATTTACACACAGTTAAAATATATTGCTATTAATTATTTTAAATTTAAATAAAACTTTTACGTAAATACTATTTTCGATAAAATATATATATATATATATATATATATATATATATATATATATTTACATTAAATTTAAAACACACAAAATACTATTAAATAAAAATTTCCGTACTAGCCTGGGAGCAAACGCAACATTCAACGCAAAGAAAAATCTGCAACAGAAATAGCGAAAGCACATGTTCACTGGGGATATAAATGCCACATGTTGTTTACAAGTAAAATGACCCTATGATTTATAGCCACATGTTGTTTACAAGTAAAATGACCATGTGATTCAAATCCCCCTTCCCCACACTCCTAAACACTCTAATTCCCAATCATAATATGCCGGCCATGTTTATGTAGTCTGCTGTTCACGTAAGTCATTTGTTCTAGCTGCGCGGTGGTTGCGGGGTGCAACCACCAGGAATTTCCCTCAAAAAAGGAAAGTTTTTTACGTATCTAGTTCAAACTACTGCTGCATTTATATTGTTTAGGACAGACATGACGGTATAGGAAGAAAAAATTTCTGATATTTATTATTATTTTTATTAAAAAAGTACGTTATTTTGTGTTGTTAAAAATGAACATTAAATAACGACATATTGGAAGGAGTCCGACCTGAAATTAATTCGGTGCTGTCATCTGTTAGTGTTATTTAAAAGTAAAAGATATAAAATCTATAAAATTTAAGTGAAAAATCGTGAAAAGGAATTAAGAAAAAATATTGAAAATTGGTGGTTTCATAGCGCGACCACCGCGCGTTAAAGGGTTAAATGAATTAAGTTACTTTATAATTAATGGCTGACCGATGGCTGAGTGGTTAGCGTTCCTGACTCCTGAGCTGTTGGTCCCGGGTTTAAATTCCGGTTTGGGCATGGATGTTTCTTTCCTTCTCTGTGTTTCTCTGTCTTTCCTTCTGTGATGTCATATGAATGTGGCCCACTCTTTAAACGGGTTTGTGGTGGTATGGCACGGGCAACGCAACTCGCCTCCGTAACTTGGTTCACAGGTGCCCGCTGGGTAACGACAAATGAATAGCAGTTTCTGGCCTTGTTGTGGCATAGGGTTCATCACCCAAGTGTGCCTGCTGTTGGAAAAAAAATTATAATGAATATCCTTATAATTACATATTTTTCATTTTCTCTCTCTCTCTCTTTTTTCATTTAGGGTTTAAAAAATTTTTTGTGAGACTTCTGTGTAATTTTTACATGATTAAATTAAAAGTTGACAATTATTACTCATAGCATTTAATTATTTAATTCTATATTAGTTGTTAATAAAAGTTTATAGCAGCTTATATTGAAATATAAAAGTAATTAATTTTAACTCTCACTATATTTAAAGTCAGATCTTAAACACTATGAATTTGCAAGCAGTAAAAGACAACTTAAGTCTAAAATTTAATAGGAAATTGATAATTTACTTGTTTTTCAAATTTTTGGTTCTTTTGGTTATTGGAATATTAGAGAAGAGATAAAATAGAAAGGTATATTTCTTTTAACTGAGTAAATTTGCTCTCTGATTAGGAAGCAGGAATAATAATAACTGCTAGTTTCATTGTTATTGTGTTGTATGTGTTTTGTGACAAAAACAGTAATTATCTTTAAAGAATAAAATCTTGTAAATTACTTGTATCCAATTTGTTTAATTCAAGACAATATAATGTTTGATCATTTTCCACATCTTGATTATTATTTAATAATCTATCACAATAATCAACTATATATCATTAGATTTCAAGAACAATTATTTAGTTTTTATTTTCTTTATTTTCAGGATGACTAAATCCTGAAGGAGATTCTGCACTATATTTTATCAATTCATTTGTTATTTTATTGGAATTTTTAATCAATATTTGAATATGTGTTTTTAATTTTTAATCATAACTGTACAGTTTTCAAAATTTGAATTTGAAATAGTAAATTTAATTTTTTTTCTTAGGATTGACAGTAGTTATCGCTCTGCAATGAGTGTTCAGTCGTCACTAGTTATGCATCCTATTTATGCTTATGGATCTGCAGAACAAAAGGAAAAGTATTTACCTAAATTAGGTAAGTAGCAAGTGAAACATACAGAATTAAATCATGTTATTGTTGCTTATTTATATTTTCTTTCATAACCAAATATCTTTAGAAATAATTTATATGTATCTAGTATGTGACTGAATTAAAATATTATATTGCATATTTTCTTGCATGTGTAAATGTCATTTTAAAATGTAACTGCTGGTTAATGAGACATTTTTTTTGTTGTAATTTTCAACAATCTGCCATTTATTGATAATATAAGACTGGGAAGAATAGGAATGTTATTAATGTTCAAATTAAATAAATTGAAAATATTTAATCCTTTTGTAAGTTGCTTGAGTCATATTGTTCCCATTAGAGCATCTGATATAAGCCACAACATATTTGTATTTAAAAAAAAATTTCGATTTTAGAATATGGTGGTTTTTATTGCTAATTCTAAACTTTTAAATATGTGTAAACTCATGTATTATAGTATTGTTCATTTTATATATAGCTTTTCTTGTAAATAAAAAAATTTAGATCAATTTCAAATTAATTTCATATTTTTTCAGCACTTCTATGAATGCATATTATGTACAATTAATATATATTAAATGTAGTAGACCTAATGAACTAATTTATTACTTTTCTTTTATCATAGTTAAGTCTTTTTTTCATAGATATTTGTAATTATAATTCTTGTATTAATTGTGTTGTAATTTAAAGTGGGCATCAAAATTGAATATTTTTATTCCCTACAAATGAAAGTTCTTAAGAAATTTTATTTGTTTGCAAATACTATTTTAAATGAAAAATATAATATATGGCACTAAATGCGTGACTAATATATAAGCTTAGTGTATATAATTTAAGAAGTATAGATTACAGTTAGTTTTAACTATGGATTTTTAAAAATTTTGATTTATATTAGAAAAGAAATAAGGAATTCATCTTACACATACATTTAGTTCTAATTACTTATTTAGTTTTTATCAAGAATTTTGTGCTTGTTGTCTGTTTAGATGTAAAATTTCTTTTGCTGATATTTTTCTCCATTGTTCTTTCTTTTCAATATATGCAACATTTCTATGTAAAAATATTCGATTTTTTTTAGTTTTTTAATTTAATAAATCTAAATTGATATTAATTAATCCATGTTTTAATTCTATTTCAAAGTATATGAAATTCTTTTGCTTTTCCATGATTAATTTTTAAAAATGAAAAACCTTTTAAGTAAAAACTAAAATATTTATTCTAATTAAGTAACTTCATTTTTAAAGCTTACCAGCAATTGCAGCTGACTTTCAGTAATGGAGCATTCACCAAAGATGGATTTTTTTAGTACAGACAAATTTCTTTTCCATATCAGATTGATAAAAAACTATATAAAGTTCATCATTGAATCCTTCATGTTATGTCACATTGAATCAGAAGACAAAATGTATTATTTTTTTTAAAAAAAAGTATTTTTCTAAAAAGGAAAGAAAATTTAAACAATATTTTATAAGCATATTTTTTACTTAACAATTTTAGACAACTTTTTTTTATTTAAGACATTTTCATACGGTGAAATGAAAAGAATCATAAAGAAAAGGGATTTTGTCGTTGAACCTAACTTAAGGGAAAAGAAATCATAAAATATTTCTTCATAATGTCATAGTTTTTGTTATAATTTTAAATGACAACATAAGTTAACCTCTGTTAAAAATCACATTCAATAAAAAAATTTTATGAAGTTTGCAGGAAAATATGTATAAAATAATTGTTTATCTGGGGAAATAATTTTTGAAAGCATTATTCAAGCTTTTTAAATGACAAAATGCATTAATAAAGTGTATTTACAAGAATAAATAACAAAGTTTAAAATGAAAACTGAGTGAAATGCAAAGAAATGCATGTCCTTCATTCCATGTTCTGGAAACTTACTTTTTTCAGTATTTGCTTATTAGAATCTTTAAAAATATTACTTTTTAAAAATGAATAATTCATTATATTGTCACTAATTGATACATTTCTTATGTTAATATCTATATTTTCTGATAAGTTAACTTTTCTCATTATAAATATCTGGGGTCAAAGTTAAGTTATGCATATAAAACACTAATTAATAATTAAGTAATCATTACTCTAATTTTAATCTTGATGGAGAATTAATAAAAAGTTTCATTACATTAGGGGAAAAAGAACCATATTTCTGTGGAATCGGGGTGATGTTTTATTCTTATGCAAATGTCAGCTTCTATTTTTTAGATATTGAATATTAAGTCAATTTTTTTATCTTAAATTTAGATAATGTAACATTATTTTTTGTATTATATATTAATGACATTTTTCCAGATCAAAATGTATCTTTATTTAATACATATTTATATTTACATTATGAAATTAAATATACTGTTTGTGTAAAAATTAAAAGTTTCAAACAATATTTTCTTTTTGAATTTTTAAGTTATGCAAAACTTTTTACATTTTTTATTAAAATAATCACTTAAAAAAATTTCATCTCCAGTTTTCAAAAGCATTTTTCATGTTTAAATAGAATTTAATTATATATATGAATTATATTCTAAATACATCAGTCACAATTCCTTTATTGTTTGTGTAGTGTGCAAGGAATTATTAAAACTACTCTTAAGTCAATTTTGCACATTTATATTCATATATTTCTTCTAAAATGAAAGTTTTTACTTCTGTTTTTACATTCTTACATCACATATTTCCTTTTTAGCCAAGGGTGAGCTAATTGGTTGTTTTGGACTCACTGAACCAAATCATGGTAGTGATCCTGGTGGGATGGAGACAAATGCAATTTATAATTCTAAAAATAAAACATTTACTCTCAATGGCTCCAAAACCTGGTAACATTCTAAAAGATAATATTTTTTTATCACTGTTAAGCTTTTTTTAATTTTTGCATAAAATACAAAAATTAAAAAAAAAAGAAAATGTAGAAAATGTTTTATAAGAATTATTTGCATATTCATTCTTTTATTTTTATAGGAGAAAAGTTTGATATTTAGTGACATCTGGAAAGTTTCACTGTTAAATGTTTTTCAATAAAATTTTATTCAATTATGAAATCTTTCTTTCTGCTTCTCAATTTTGTCTGAATGCTGTTCATTTACCTAGAAATGTCACTTTTTTATCTGTCCCAATTATTTAAAAATATCTATATTTTATCTGTCTATTATATATATTTTATCTAAAAATAAAACATTTACTCACAATGGCTCCAAAACCTGGTAACATTCTAAACGATATTAATTTTTTTCATCATTGTTATTATTTTTTTTAAATTTTTGTATAAATTTCAAAAATTAAAAAAAGCCTAGAAAATATTTTATAAAAATTGTTTGTATATTCATTCTTTTATTTTTATAGGAGAAAAGTGTGATATTAAGTGACATCTTGAAAATTTCACTGTTAAATTTTTTTTTAATAAAGTTTTATTCAATTATGAAAATTTCCTTTCTGCTTCAGTTTTGTCTGAATGGTGGTCATTCACCTAGAAATATCACTTTTTTTATCTGTCCCTATTATTTATTTGTTTGTTAAGCATATAATATTTCTAACTGACTCTTTACAAGTCCTTTAAAATTGGAATGTTTCCATGTGATGATTGAAAATTTGTCATACAGAGAAAGGTCAAATGAAAACTAGTAATGGGCTACGGTAATACCATGGGAAATGTAGATAGATTGGATATCATACTAATTGCACAATTATAACAAAAAAGGAAAGAAATATTGCAAAAAATATTCTTTCTCTTTTTAGATATATTTCCATAGAATTGCTTCTGTTTTATATCATAAAAAGAAAAGGAATTATTTGAATTTTAGATTTAATATAACATATCTGATTAAAAGACTTTGGATAGTAAATAAATAAAAAAAGACTGGCAAAATAATTTTGCCTAATTTTTTACAATTGACTTTTTATAAGTGATTGCTCTCAACTATTTAGATCAATAAGACAATATTTTAATGTTTCTCAAAAAGAAACAACTTTGGAAAATGAGTGAGAACAAACACACAATATTTTTGTCTATATTACTATGTTGAACTGCATTTGTTTCCAAATTTTAAAATTTACCATAAAAACTGAATTTTAAAAGGATAATTTATTTAACCACAATAGTTAATTTGCACTTCCAACATCCAGTTTTATAAGTGTTTATCCTAGTTTGTTTATTTCTTCAGAGAAAAGCTAACTTTCAGGAAAAACTATTTAGATGAAAATAAAAAGTTGTATAGTTCCATAAATACAATAATTGTTACTGTTCTGATTTGAATTTATATAATTGATTTTAATAAAAAATTCGCCTATAAAATGATGCTTATTTTTCGACATAATATGATAGGAAAAAAAATATTATATGATTATAGTGAATGCAGTGTGAAATTTTATGAATATGTATTTATACTGTAATTATAATCTGAAATATATTCTTTGCAACATGTAATGGTCTGAAAGTTTGTAATTCTTAATAAAAACTCATTGGATATATTTAAATATAAAAAATTCTGTGTATGGATTTACACCCACAAGCATAATTTATCTATAAATTACTATTTATATAAATTTCTAGCTAAAACTTCAGTGATTAAAATTTCTATAAAACATTCTGTTATATCAAAAAATAAAATTTTGCATTATCTTAAGATGTAAATAAAATTGTTTCACTGATAAAATTTATACTAAAATACTTAAATTAACTTTTATGACATAAAGTTAAAAAATATGAAAATATTAATTGTTTGTTAATTACAGCTTTATTTCCTATAATTTTTCCATCTAAATTGGAGAGTGTAATAAAATTGAAGCTTTTTAAGAAACTTTCTGTATTTTTAATTCATGTGATAAAATGCTTATATTTAACACACAATAGGTGTTATTGAATTATCTGATTATATAATGAATTGTACTGTTAAATAAATTTGTGACACCAGAAAGAAATAGTCTATTGGACATCATAATCACATAAAAAGATTGGTATTGGGATGTGAAATTGATTAATTTTTCAGCATATTTGGACAATGCTAAACAGACAACCTATCAAGCATTATATAAAAAAAGTAAAAGTTGTACAGTGCATTTTTCTTTCGTAAGTCACCTTGTGAGCATGGAGTTTTTTACTATATTGTGTTTTGTTCCAAATTAAAATACTTATAAGAATGTGTTAAAAATCAATAAAAGTAACCCTTTTGATAGTGTAGGTTATCATGCTGTAATACTGTCATTCACATCAATTGAAATTCAACTTGTATCATGAAAATATAGGATTGGTAGATTGCTGGGGACCTACTGAAAAGCATGCAAACTTCCACTGTGTCTAATGGCTAACACTTGACAGGTTAAATGTTTGGTGAGATCTTTGTAAAACTATCACAATCATACCATGGTATATTAGTCAAGAAATGTTTGTAGCATGTTCAATATCCACATACATAGTGCAACAATATTTGAAGCAACACAGACTGTCAGCACTGATCATTACTTTGTTTTTCTTTGATAATGTAGAAAAGACAAATGTTGACTGTGGTACATTCAGTGACAAAATTGGATACAGGAATAGCACAATCTTCTCTTTTCAAATGAGTAATGGTTTTGTATAAGCATTCTAATAACCATATGTGTATCTAAAGGCTTCAGGAAGAACGTTTGTCGCCAGGTTGCATTTAGTTTATTTTAGGGGTTCTGTATCAGGTGTAATAATCCTGGTACACTACACACATCTCTGTTTCCTATTAATGGCACTTGGAATGACGATTGATACACTTTTGTTATCTTTAGGCCAGTCAGTCACCTGATCTACCTATTGATAATATTCATTAATGGTTTAGATTAACTTGCCACCCCTCTATTGTTATTACAGTTGTAGCTTGTACTTGAATCAGCTTTGAATGAAGTTACTTGTTTTTGTTATCCAAGCCCAATTCTTAGATAAGTGTTTTTTAGTTGCTAGGGCAGCTAATGTTTCTACTAATTTTGTACCATTGTAAACCCTCTAATTGATTGCAAGTTTAATTTTGCCTTTTCATGTTTTTTTTTCTTTATATGATGTTATAGTTTTAATGGTTGTCAATCTACTTAAGCTTATTTTAAATTATGATTATTGTATAAAATTATTTCTGAGTCATTATTTCGTATTTTTAGTCCAAAAGAGTACATCGTAATTTTCTGTCCAAAACAATAAATTTTTAAATTCTTTTAAATCACATCTATTTAATCTATGCAGTTGTTGGTAAATCTTGAGTATAATCGCAAATCTAATATAACATTTTCAAGGTATTGTTTGTATACTTTTTTAACCCTTTAACTGTCAAGTTATTTTGATGATTTGGGTACACAAATTGTCACTTTGAACAAAAAAACTTCTAATATCTAACCTTTGAAATCTTCAGTAAAGTGCTGCAATCAGATAAATTGAGCACACATTAACTTTTTCCAAGATACAGTTGGGTTTGACCAAGAAGCCGAAATAAATGTTTCCCGATATATATTAAGGTATAACATCATGATGCACTCAAAAAAAATTACACTGAGTAATACTCGGACGTGACATTTTCAAACACCAGTGCTGTGCTCAAGATTACCTCGGGCATGACAGTTAAAAAGTTAAAAACTACTTTGTAAAATGTTCTTAAAATGCTTGATATTATTAAAGATTTTAATTCATTAAAATTATTTTAAGGCAGTATATTTTTTACATGATTTTTTTAATTGTTTCACTTTGATACTTATTGTTTAGCAATTTTATTTTTTATAAATTTTGAATTTGCAACTTTTATTAAAACATTAATTTTTGTGAAAATTTCAGGATCACAAATTCTCCTATTGCTGATGTATTTATTGTCTGGGCAAAATATGATGGAAGAGTTAGAGGTTTTATATTAGAAAAAGGCATGAAAGGTTTATTTGCTCCAAAAATTCTTGGAAAGTTTTCTTTGCGAGCCTCTGTGACTGGAATGATAATCATGGAAGATGTAGTTGTTCCTGAGGAAAATCTACTTCCATATGTTGAAGGTTTACAGGTTCAATAATTTTTTTTATTTTTATAATATAATAAATTTTGATGATTTTATATTATTAGATCATGATCAATATTTGTTTAATATCTGAAGTCTTAGTTTTCCTCTGTGCTGTTAATTTGAAATCCTATTAATATCTGAGCCACATACTACATACAGCCTTTTCAATTAGTATGGTGGATAATTCACTGTAGTCAGATATTGTTTATCTTTAAGTTGTACTAATTTAAATGTATATTAAAAAAAAAGCAAATGTAATATATAAAAAATGTGAAACAAAAAAGAGTTTAATCAAAACATATAAGTTATTTGTTTTACATAACAAAATTTAATCACATAAAAAAACTTTAAGATTAGTTAAACACATTTATTTATTTTTATTTTGAATTAGAAAGTTCTAGTGCACATTTCTTGCTAGAATTCTGTTGAATTTTTTTTTTTTTTTGATATAAACTAATCCTTTTTCTAAAATCGTCTGTTACTATACACTTCTGGCTGGTAGAGAAAGGCTATTTTTTAAATAATTTTAATGAAATTTGAACTTAGTTCCACTAATTTTGCATCAGCTGAATTTAAATGCTTAAAAAATTACTGTCTAGAATGTTAAAAAATAATTAATACCTGTTTCATGCTGGAAAACTCATTCATGTACATTGTTATTATTTATATAAGTTTTATTAGCAATCCAGATTGAAAAACAGTAAATGATAGTTTATTAGAAACAATCTTCAAATGAATTTTTATTCTCTCCACCAATGTTGTCATTCTTGATTAGAAGTTACCAATATTTAAAAGTGTTAAAATATAAATTAATGTATGAAAGAAAACATTTGGTTGTATAAAAGAAAGTTTTCATTAAAAAATAGGTTTTTTATTATTTACAATTTTTTAAAATTATTTACAGCTTGTAAATTATACATTACTTGTTTTATTTACAGTTTTAATATAGAAACAGAAGTTTTTTTTAAATCAACTTGAATTCTTAAAAACTTTGGTAATTTTTATATCAAATATATAGTTTCATATTTATTGATATTAAAGTAAATACATGAATATATATGTATTTTTAGTTGATACCTTTCAAAAATATATTGGAACAATAATTAAAATATGTTGATATTATACATATTTTCATCATAATTACTAAATATAAATTAATAATGTGATTTTATATATTTTACTAAATATTTCATTTAGGGTCCATTTGGTTGTTTAAATAATGCTAGATACGGCATTTCATGGGGCGCTTTGGGTGCAGCAGAATTTTGCTTTGAAACTGCAAGAAATTATGTCATGGAAAGGTTTGAAATTATGAATTCATTTGCCTTTTTCTAAAAAAAATATTTATAATAATTGCAGATAGTTTATGAATTTAATGCATTTATTTTATATTAAAAACCTTTAGGCCTATGAAAAAGTACAAAATATTTTATTAAGTGTTTTGAAGAAATTTTTTTAATACTTTCTATGCTATATCTTTATTTAATTAGGTTAAATTTTTTGCTATATAAATGCAACAAATATTTGCATGACTAAGATTTGAAAATAGATATAATAAGTCTTTCGTAATTAAATATATATTAAATAACCATCAAAAGCATTTAAAAGAAAACAACTATATTCTGATTTTACAAAAATATGAATTGTAGTAATTGGTATGCAGATTGGAATCTTAATTTAACATTTGATTGATGTTATCAGTAACTTCATGGGCCTCATATTTTCTGAATTGATGAAGCATTAAATTTATTTTGATAAATTTATGAAGTATTTTTTATAAATTTGAAATACCAAATTTTAATAAAAATTTATGAAGTTCAAAAATATTTTTAAAAAATTGTCACAAAATAAAATTTCCCCCAATTTAATGATTATCTCCCGTCTTTACACATTCTCTGTTTGATGTAAACCATAAAAACTTTATGTAATTAAATAATATTGTTAATAGATCACTTAATAAAATACAGTTTCTGATTCTTATAGAATACTAATGATTTAATTCTAAAGAAAGTAATGTAACTGCCATGATACAATATTCATCACATTTCTCTTGCTCTCTCTCTTTCTTTCTTTCTTTTCAAAATTTCCAATGTATTCCTATTGTTAATAAATTTAAAATTAACATTCGATACAAATTCCACTTGAACTTCTGTATTTGCACATACAAAATTTTTAATAACTTTTTATTACTTTTTTGTTACTACTCAATAATTCATATAAAAATGTTAAATAAAAAAATTTTGTATTTTGAAAAGCTACTTTTTTTTACAGTTTAACATCATAATTTATTTATCGAAATATTTTTTTCTCTTTTTTTATATGCTTCTGTTATTATGAAATATAATTTTTTACTTTATCGATGCATTATTTTATATATAATACAAATGTTATTAAATCAAAATATTAAAGCATATATTACTTAAGAACATGCCATGTTTTGTTCATACATAATTATTTTTTAGGAAACAGTTTGGATCTCCTCTTGGTAAAAATCAATTGATTCAAAAGAAACTTGCTGATATGCTAACAGAAATTTCTATTGGATTACAAGCTTGTCTTCAAGTTGGAAGACTGAAAGATGCTGGAAAGTAAGTTGAATAATGTTTCTTTTTAATTTATTTATTAATCTTATTATGTTATTTAGAATTATGTAAACTTATGTAGAAATAATAATCTTAAAAGAGGATAGTTTTTCTTTTACTATATAAACCTCTTTTTAAGATGTATATTATAATTAAATTTAAAAGATTACTCGTGCATTTAAAGATAGTTATATTAACTTCTAAGTATGTGCTTTTCACACTATATTTCCGCACTCTTGTCATTTGATCTTCATATTGTTGTAGCACCAACATGTTTAACTCAGGGCTGGTTCTATCTGTTTGATGGAAATATCTGGGTATTAGTTGATGCAAACTAGAGAAGGAGAAATCATGCAGAATTCCTAATGCTTGACTTGCCAACCCCTGAGGTATAATTTCACTTAGAGGATATTGTGACCATGACAATGTTCCCTAGCCTCTAGTGAACATGATGAATCTTAAGTTAAATTGGGATTTGAACTTATTACCTTCCGATAATGAGCACCATACTGTAACCAACTTGACCATCATTAATTTTCATATTATTTTCACTGCTAATCAGCTTGAAATCATCATTTAACATTCTGGTTATTTATGATGTCCTCCATTATTTGCCACAGATTTATGAGTCAGTAAAATTTCATAATATTCTATATAAAAATAAAAAAACTGCTATATATTGACTGTTTCATTAAAATCTGTCAAAATTATAATTACAAATGATATAATAATGAAGATTTGGTGGATATTTAAATTGAATAACACCTTTCATAATTTTCAGTTGAAAATTATGTCATCATTATCCTTTTTATTTGTATCAATAGTTTGTTTATATCATTGTTGTTGGTGTCTTCATTAAAAAACAGTGTTTATATTAATGATTTAAACATTTCTCATTCAGAGCGACTCCTGAAATGATTTCCATTGTTAAAAGAAATTCATGTGGAAAAGCACTTGATGTTGCTAGAAATGCAAGGGATATGCTTGGTGGAAATGGAATTAGTGATGAATATCATATTATACGTCATGTTATGAATTTGGAAGCTGTTAACACATATGAAGGTAATATTTTTGTAAGACTTTAAATGACTTTATTTTTCTTATGAAAAAAGTTCCAAATTGATATAAGTTCTTTGTCAGTATTTTTAATAAATTTTAAGTTGAAAAACAGTTTTAGTTTTATTCAATTTATAAAACATTAATGAAATTTCATATTATTTTATTAAAAGTTAGTCTTAAAAGATAATATTTCCTTGCATTAAGTTAGTGTCGTCAAGTAAGTTATTGATGATACTAACTTAATGCAATTATTTAAAGTTAATATTTGATACTTTTACATAAGCTAAACTTAAACTGTCCTGTTAAAAGTATGTATTTCATTTAATTGCATTTTGCGTTGTTCCATTATTTTTTAAGTTAACAATGTAGCTTTTGCTTTCATTTATAAGACAAAATTCCTTACAGCCATTTTTATCAAATTAAAGAAAGAATTTAAAGTATAATTTTTTAAATTTACATACTTGAGCAAAATGTTATGCACTTTTGAATACAACATATCTTATGGAATTAAAAATAGTAAGATGGTGCATTATGTAATTAGGTATCTCTTTAGTATGCCATTTACTAGAGCAAATAATTTGTGTGTTATTTAGGAAACAAAAGAAAACCAGCATTTATAATTATATAATTTGCTTACAATAATTGTAAAGTTAAATGGTAACTAATAAAAGTTATTATATTATTCAGTTTTTTGTACTTTGCTACTGTTCTTGTATTAGATAATGGGAAAAACAAAAATATTATATAAAAATTCCATTTGTTTTTCAAAATAAAAAAAAGAAAAGTGTTTTATTTTCCCTTTTTTATCAAAGATATTTTTAATTATTTTTTTATAAAATTGCAATTTTTATTTGTTTTGTTTTTTTATGTGAATTTATTCAATAATAAAAACACAAATATTCAGTAACCATTTTATAAATGATTTTATGCCTAAAAATTTCATTATTACATTATTATACAATTACTTTTATTACATGAAAGAATATTAAAACTATTACACTTCAAAAATATGAATGATTCTGAATACTTTGGAAACTTATGTAAAATAAATAATTAATTAAAGTATTACTAATTACTTTAAGCATCTAAATATTTAGAAAATGAGTAGTATAATTTCTAAAAAAATTTTGTCATCTTAAAGAAAAATGATTAGTATAATTGATCAAAGTGCTGCATTATTGAAGAAAAAAGCTTAAAGTAATTTAAAATAGCACAAAAAGCTGCACTAAATTGAATTACAAGTAACATCTCTGTTAACATCACAGTTACAAAAGTATGAATCATGTTGCATATCCTTCGAAAAGAAGTGCATGAATTGAAAAAACAGCCCCAAAATAAATTTTAATTGAGAAATGTTTGAAATATATTTTGGTTTTGTGTCCGGTGGTTGTGGGTATAATCAAAACAACCTTTAGTGTAACAATAATTTAATCATTCAAAGTTTAGTTACACACAATACAAACAGAAACACAAAATGAAAAGGATGATTAAAACACATGTTGCGAGTTCAAAAACAATAGCCTAACTGATTGTCTTTCCTTCTCCCCGCCAGGGGCGCTCTCGGAAAGGAAGAGAGAGAGAGAGAGAGTGAAGTGTCACAGGCTCCCCTCTGGCTGCGAAGTCGTCTCGACGAGTAGCCAGGCGAAAAGTTTGACGGTTGCTTACTTCTTGGCAAGTTGTTTGTTTCAGGTGTCTTAGGAGGTCGACCCCTTTTTTTAATAGGATTTGTTGGCACATTTGAGGTTTTGTGGGCTTCTAGGCATGGACGTAGAGCAGATGTGTGATAGGCTCCAAGAGAAATATTGGTTTGGTCCAGGCTGGCAATTTCGTAGCTTGTTGGGGAACGTTGTGCAAGTATAATATACGGTCCATCTCGACGAGGTGCAAATTTGGCTGGAGAGAGTCGATAGGGAGGTGAAGCAATTGGAGCTGAATTCCCTGTATCGATTCGGTGTTCGATATAAGTTGTTGCTTCTCCCCTTGTTGGAAGATATTTTCATACTCCTTCAACAAAGCATTAAGTTGTCTCCTCTGGTTGGAGTTGAGATTTTTCCCTTCATCTGATCGAAGGAACATTGAGTTTCCATCACTCTTACTCCCAATGAAATTAGAACATTGTTTTGCAAATTCTGTTTGAAGTATAAAAGAATTTTCTGTAAGAGTGGTATTTAAGTCTATGAAGGAATTGTCTTCAGATAGATCTTCCCACTGTTTCGTTGGATTAGTATTTTTTTCAATTTCAGAGGAATGATCTTGAGAATATGGTTGGAGTGAATCACAATTCATTGGAACATCGAGTTTTGCAAATGAGAAAGTTTTATGCGGTCTATCACTAAAGTGCCACGAGTGTTCTTTAAGATTTAGAACGATCCCTGTTTTCTCTATTAAATCGATTCCAAGTAGAGTATTATTTCTCTGTGCGTCTGGAATAGCAAAAATTGGTACTGAAAATCTTCTTCTCTGTATCCAGACCTTAACGAAGGCTTTGTGTACTTCCTTTTTGAATGGCTGCCATCTGCTAAAATTATGTCGAGGACTGATTTTTGGAAATGTATTCCTTGTTCTCTAAGAAGGTGGTAGAGAGTTTCACCAGCTATAGTATGAGTTGCAGCCGTGTCCACATAAGCTGTACCCCACATTCCATTGATGTTTATATTTAATATTGCCATCTGGTTGGATGTTGAGAGACTGTTCAACTTTATACTGTGAAAACGAGCGGGATTCTTTTCAGATTTGGAACAATTCGGACAGTTGGATTTAATATAGCCAGGCGTACGACAATTATAGCAAAAAATGGGAGAAGGTTTGTCCTGCTTAAGCTGGTCGAATTTTCCGCCTTTAACGTTTTTTCGGACAGAGTTGAATCTTGGATATTCTTCTCTGGTTTGGGGGAATTGTTTCTTATTAATGACTGATGGTCCTTCTTTATTAACTTTGTGACGAAGATTGTCGTATGCATCGAAGTTTTTCTACCAAATCAGTTGGAGAAGTGATTTCACCCCATCCATCCAAAAAGTGTTCTTTAAATTCAGGAGGGCATTTTTTCTTGATCTGATCGGTTATCATAAGGTCTTTCAATTTTTCAAACGTGTCTACTTTTCCTTCTTTTATCCAATTTTCAAAATAGTTTTGAATTTCAAAATAAAAGTCATTCCATGTACTATCCGGATTCTTTTTATGTGTCACAAACAGGTGACGAAAACGTTCAGCGCTTAATTTGAAACTTTTTAACAAGATCTCTTTTATATATTTGTAATTTTCAGCTTTTTCTTCTGGCTCGCGGGCGATTATTTTTGTCACATCACTTGGAAGAACTCCATCTAGGTAAGCGATCCATTGATTTTCAGGAATCTTTAGAAACTTTAACTGTCTCTCAAAAAGATTGAGAAATAAAGAGATGTCGTCTTCTTTTGCATTAAAGTTAGGAATTAACTTTTTAACTCAAGTTTTGGTAGATCATTTGATTGAATGGGTAATACCGGCGATAGCGAAGACAACTTTTGGACTTCAAGTTGTAGCTTGAGAACTTCAAGTTCATGGGCTCTTTCTTTTTCTAT
Source organism: Latrodectus hesperus (assembly GCA_037975125.1). Lineage (NCBI taxonomy): Eukaryota > Metazoa > Arthropoda > Arachnida > Araneae > Theridiidae > Latrodectus > Latrodectus hesperus. The sequence continues at coordinate 23,937 of JAJQOW010000536.1, forward strand.
TTTGGCTTCCTCTATTTGTTTTTCTTGTGTTATACGTTCACTTGCTAATCTCTCCTGCTCTTCTTTTGATACTCTTTCTTCAATAATACTGGATAATAAGTTTTTCGTTAACTCCTCATCATACTTGTCAGATTTGACGATTAAATCCTTTAGCTGGATTACTTTCATGTTGTTCCCAATATCCAAGCCCAATTCCTCAGCCAACAATATCAAATCTTCTTTTCGACCTTTTGCGAGATATGCCATCTTAAGTCTATCGTAGAAAGTTTCCAATTTCGAAAGTCTTAAATGTCTATTAAAGTTTGAGGATAAATGAAAACATAATGGTTTTTGTAAATATCTTACAACTTCTAGCAAAATTTAAACTCACTGTACTTAAATTGGTTAAAATAATTTTACTTAGTTTATTTTCACTACAGAATAAAACTATAGTTCAAAGTAATTTTAACATATTAATCATTGACACATTTTTAAAATTGTAAAAGTCACTAAAATGTTTAATGCAAAATACTCTTAAACCAACTTTTGTAATAGCAATTGTAAATAGAATAATTAATAAGTGAAAACCAAATTCACAAGTTAAAAGTCTTACACATCAATTATGAAAATTTACCCAGAAATCAAATTTCAATCACTAAAATAAATAACTATGTAAAAAATCTTATTTGATAATTGAAAAAACAATAATTACTTATGACAAATATTACTTATGATAACATAATTTTACACATATACGTATATTCAGTAAACTTAGTGAACACTTTCGATTTCATTTTAAAATTGCAAAACAATTTACCATAGTTTAAAACTCTTGTACCATTTATTCTGATACAGTATATGGCAATCAATAAAATATAATTTAAACTCAATTTATATAAGTATTCAAACAGCAAATAACACCTATGAGTATTGTTTTCTATAATCGAAAGTAACTTCAATTATTCTAAAATGAATCATGTAAAAATAACACTATATAGATTTATATATTGATCAATAACACGAAATCATTCTAAATAAAACACTTAAAATATATTCAATATTCACAAGTTCTAGCAATATTTAATTTATCAATTAAAATTCAATAATTAGAATGTATGTGAATACACTGAAAACTACATTACTTTCATGAAACAATCAATCATACATACAATATATTTGTGTTTCAGTAAAACCTTTTTAATATTCTTTCAGAAATAAAATAATATACATTTATATATTTCAAATCGTGATGACAAAAAATCTATCCTTTCAAATAAAAAGAAAAAATCAAACAATTCTTAATTCCATGTGAAATAGGAAAAAAAATACACATCTTAAGCTAATGCTATTTTCAAAATTTTAATTTAAACTCCTGTTTGTGAAAATTGCAACACCATGAAGGAAGCATCATAGTTGAATGAAATTTAATACACAGTTGAGTGGTAATGATACAAATAAATGATTACATTTTCAAACCAAATAAACAATAATAAGAGATAGAAATTAGTATTTTGTGTGGCCACCACGCGCCGCAATAAGAGCTGCTACACGGCGCGGCATGGAGTGAAACAAATTTTGAATATCTGCCTGCGGAAGAGTGTTCCATATTGTTTGTATGCGCAACCAAAGTTCGTCTGTCGAAGCAACAGGACGAGGATCACGAGCGAGACGCCGCCCAACGATATCCCACACATGTTCAATCGGTGACATATCCGGCGAATACGCAGGCCAAGGAAGAAGCTGTACCTGCTGCGAATCAAGGTAGGTTATGACAGTCCTGGCGACATGTGGACGGGCATTATCCTGCTGGAATACAGCCCCTGGCAATCCTTGCAGGAAGGGAATAGCTTGGGGCTGTAAAACTTCGTTTATGTATCGGGTACTGTTCAAATTGCCCACAATTCGTAGCAATTGTGATCGTCCATGATATGCTATGGCACCCCAGACCATAACTCCGGGGGTTCGTCCACTATGGCGTTCGATAATGCACTCCGGGATGTTCCGTTCACCGGCATAGCGCCTGACACGAATTCGGCCACCATGGTGCCACATATTGAAGCGGGATTCGTCAGAAAAGACGACCTGCTGCCAATCAGCACGCCAGCTCCTATGGACATTGGCCCATTGTAGCCGCAGACGGCGATGGTTTTGTGTGAGAGGAATCCTGTATAAGGGAACCCTTGCGCGCAGCCCACGCTGCAGCAGACGTCTCCGAATTGATGAAGCACACAATGACACACCTGTAGCTGTTGACCACTGTGCTGCCAATTGTCTGGAAGAAGCTGTGCGGTCCGTCAGCGCCATACGCACCAGGTGTCTGTCATCGCGAGCTGACGTCACATTCCGGGGTCCACTCCCGGATTTCCGAGCTGTCCGACCCTCGTCCGTCCACAGCTTCCAAACACGCATGATTGTGCTTCTGTTACGCTGCACACGAGCGGCTACTGCACCATGAGATAATCCAGCTTCACGAAGGCCGACGATTCTGCCCCGTTCAAACTCCGAAATTTGCTCAAATTTCGCTCTCTTTCGTCGAAGAGGCATAGTAAAGATTCAGTTAACGTTTACCACTAGCATATAACCACCGATAATCATACACGCCTCGAAACAGCCGTCTATTTATATTCGGTTCGATCCGCCGTTCGGGGGCGCTGCACACCATACGCATGCGCTACCGGTCTGCAATTCTAATCATTTGCATATCATGCCCTACTTTACATTTCCTGAAAATTTCAGCTCACTCACGTATGTCCTTCGTGGTGTTGCAATTTTCACAAACAGGAGTTTATTTATGTATTTTAGACTGAACGAAAACACAAATGTAAACATTACCAAGGATTTGGCAAATACTGTTTGATATCAAATAGAGTATTTGTTCTAATTTAGAACACACACCATAAATTAACAATTTCTGGTTTGCCGGGAAGGCTTCTAAAATACAATTTCAACACAATAATATTAAAATGATTTATTTCAAATGCTATTCGAAATGAAGAAAGAAAAATAACTTTTAAGAACAAAATTTTATTTTCAAGGACACTGTTCATTCAGAAAACGATGAGAAAGCTATCTCTTTCTTTTGTTTATGTCTATCACTAACTTTAGAAAAGAAAGCGAGTATCAAACTAAACAATTAAATTTAGTTTTTTTTTTATTATTATTAAACTGTGATCAGCAATTTCAATAGTAGTTATGGTTCCTTTTAAAATTGATCACACACGTTAAATTATTTTATAATAACACTTTCAAATTTAGGAAAAAATATGAACATCACAGTACCTTTTAATGACTTTTGTTTTCGGGATGAAAACCAACTATACCTTGAAATCAGATTTTCAGGATGAAAATACTGTTCAAGTAACTCAGGAAATGCAGGACTTACTATTCGATCATATACTCAGAGTAGTTTTGATTCGATTCGCCTGAAATAAAACATGAGCCAAGCTTTTGTTTTCGATAACTTAGAATAGGTCTCTGGTTGTATTAAAGGCAATAATTTTGAAAAGCGGTTGGGCGCCAATGTGTCCGGTGGTTGTGGGTATAATCAAAACAGCCTTTAGTGTAACAATAATTTAATCATTCAAAGTTTAGTTACACACAATACAAACAGAAACACAAAATGAAAAGGATGATTAAAACACATGTTGCGAGTTTGAAAACAATAGCCTAACTGATTGTCTTTCCTTCTCCCTGCCAGGGGCGCTCTCGGAAAGGAAGAGAGAGAGGAGAGAGTGAAGTGTCACAGTTTACAAATATATGCTTATACGTATTCAGAAAAAAGAATTCTATATGCATAATAGTCTTGCAATACTATAGAGAATATTGCGCCAATGAGATTCTTACTCAAACAGAAAAATCTTCAAATTTACATTTATTAATAAAAGTAACTACAGTAAACTTCTCTTTATGAAAACTTCAAAATCTGAATCTTTATTATCTGAATATAAGATTTAGCAAATAATGTATTATTTTAACTTGCATTATCATTAAGAGTCATCAAGCTGGCAGGCAAATAGGCAAAAGGCTCTAGCATTTGATTCAACAGTTTGTGAATTCAAATCCCAATATAGGGATGGATGTTCAAAGTACTATGGAATTTGCTTTAAATTGTTGATCCCAGTCTAATTAGTTTTCTTGTGCAAAAAATTACTGTTGAATGACAAGCAAACCAAACCAATGTCTGTAAATTTTGCATGCTATAATATATCAATTTATCAAAAATTATTTCACTTAAAATTTTTTCTCTTAAAATTTAAGTCTTTAAAATAAAAAATTTTAAATTTTGAGAAATAATCTTTAATTATGAAATATTATTTAAAATATTGTTTTTATAATTTATAGGGAAAATATTTTAGTAAAATGAAATAGTGAATTAGTTTTAATGTTTTCTTACAATTTTTTTTGTTCAAAGTTTTTATTTATTCATTTTTTTTATTTTATTTTTAGGAACTCATGATGTTCATGCTTTAATTTTGGGAAGAGCAATAACAGGACTTCAAGCTTTTAAAAGTTAATTTCAAGGAAAAAATTGTATAAGAGTTACTGTAAAATTAAAATCGAAAAATATATTTTTTTGTATATTTTATAAAAAATAAAATACATCTTATGCTTAATGCAAACTCTTAATATTTTTGAATTATATGAATTTTATTAAATACCTGTAAAATTTAACACAAAAATAGTTTTGTAAAATTTTAAATTCAAATATTTATACTTGTACACTGTTAAATTTATAAAGTGATTTTTATAATTCAACTTAATGTACAAATAAATGCAAGCATAAAGGGGAATTATAACATTCACTCAATTTAAAATAAATCATTTTACTTGTTTGTTGTTGTTTTGTTCACAACAGTCTACCACACAGTGGCATCAAAGATAAAATTTTGTTTGGGAATTTGTTTCTGTATAATTTGAATAAGAAAATTTTTTTTCTAGGAAAGCATAATATCTCATCCAACAGATAAGCAAAGAAATGGCATCACATGTAATTGTCCTCACTGCAATGTTTGCATATAAAAAACCTTGTAGATGTTTCAAGGGCCATATTATGAAAAACTTATGGTAATTTACAAATTAGGCTATAAGCCTAGAAAAATGACACTATGGGCAAAAGTCTAAGTTGAGCAAATAGGATAAATAATTATTAAAGAAAATAATTAACTGAAAATGAAATCATCTGTTAAAGCTACGTGCATTCACTTGACTAGTTTTTCATTAAGATTACTTATACATATAGCCATGTCAGGACGTTTAAATAAAATACTGCAATTCAGTAACAAATAACAAATTTATTGAATTTTGCGCTTAGCCATTCTCCGACCGCAACTCACGGTAGGCGTACATCAACAGACTCTTTTTTGTTCGCCCTCTAGTGGTGATTTTTCCTTTTTCACATTCGGCCAGACTGACCTTACAATTGTCCTCAATTGATGTAATAATACTCAATTACTAACTAATACAACAAATATTAACATTAAAAATTAAATTAAACACAGCAGATTAAATAAAATTATTAACTACATAAATATAATTATTTTTCATTCACACACAAATACTGTAATTATAATCATTAATCATACACATCTTCCATTAAAAGTAGAAAAATTATTATGTTAGATTACAAAAAAAAAAAACTATAATAATATATAATGCACTTTTTCCACTAGTAATTCTTGATACACAATTCTGAATTCTAATAAAACTACCTACAACAAAAGTATACTAGAAAATAAATGAACTTAGGAGTATTAAATCATTCACAGAATAAATTTAACAGACTGTCATATTGTTTGATGAATATTTTAGTATGAATATTTTAGATGATCTTTAAAGTTATTTATTTTTAGAGTCAATAGTTTATGATAAGTTAATTGCCTTTTAATTGCAACTTATTCTTTAAATAAAATTGGAAAGATGTCACTATTTAGGATCCCTCAGTCAGCTTTAGTCCTTGCAAGTGGATCTATGTGTATTGCGTCTAGGGCTGTTAAGGCAATACCTCGGTAACAATAAGAGGCTTCGGTACTTAAATTGTGTCTTCGTAGGTTGGCCTGAAGCTTTCGGAGCGACAATCTCTCCTCGTTCAAACGTCATTGCTCTACATCTCTTTTTATCATAATACTGCTTCATTTTTTTGTTGACTTTCTTCTATTTGTCTTCAAGATTCTTCCTGCACTATAGATGGATCTTCCCAACTCTGAGCTTCTTCATCAGCTAACTTTCTCAAAATTCCATCGTTGAATCGTGGAGAATAACCATGGAGCAATTCAAACGGTGTCTTGTTCGTTGACTTGTTTACAAAATTGTTCAAGTTTCTCTCATTTTCATGTATTTTAACATCCTAATCTTTATTATTCTGATCTTCCATACCAGTTGTTAACGTAAACAATATTGTTCTGTTAACTCTCAATATTGTTGAAATTGATGCGAAGTGAAACAAGTTCCTCGATCTGTTATTTTTTCAGGTAGACCATAAGTATTTACAAACTTTTTCAGAGCCTTCAGCACATGTGATATTGACGTACTCTTTACTAGAGTCAATTGGACAAATCTTGTGAAATTATCTATCATGACCAAAAGTTCTTGGTTACCTTTAGAACTCTTAACGAAAATTCCTAAATGATCCATATGTATAATTGCAAAAGGTTTACGACCTGCTTTAATTGGATTTAATAAGCCAGGTTGTTTTCCTGATGGCGTTTTGTTCTTAAGCATTCAAAAAATTTCGAAATGTGCCTTCGTACATAACTTTCATGTAAGGAAACCAATACAATTCTTTTATCTTATTTACAGTTCTGTCAACAGAAAAATGTCCCATAAGATCATGGAATTTAATTACTGTAATTTTTCTCATATTCTTTGGAATAACATAGAGAAATTTTTCTTTTCCATTTTCGTTTATGCATCTAAATAATCTGTTTCTCTTAAACACGTAATTTCTTATAAGCTGTTTTTCTTCTTTTGTTCTATCCTGATCTTTTTTCTGAATATTTCTATCAATTTTCGTATTTCTGGATCAGTCTGCTGTATCATCAATATTTGTTCAGCTTCCCTCAAGGTCAAACAAACTTCTAATTTATCCCCGATGAAGGAAGTCAATGATTCCCAAACTGGAGCTCTGCTCATTGTGTCTACGTGAGTCATTTTATTTCCAAGCCTATGCTCTATTTCAAAATCGAATTCTTGATTAAATCACACCATCCTGTAATCTGAGGATTGTTTGTTTTCTTTGAATTCATGTACACATCAGTGCTTGACAATCTGTTACTATTTTGAATTTTATGCCTAAAAAATACTGCCTTATCTTGTTTCGGAAATTATTTTGTTTTCTTTCCTTTCTTTAACAATAATTTTAATAGAACTTCTTTCAGCTGCATTTGTTTTATAGGGACGTAAACAAACTGGTTTGTTTCCTGGAACTTCATTAATTTCCATTTTAGTCAATGTAGTACATCCTAACTCACTTATATTCATGGCAAAATAATCTCTATAATCATTAATTAATTTAACTCTTTCCAACTTTGTATCATAAGAAATAGTTTTATCAAATTTAAAATCGTCTATTTTAATCGCACATTTATCCTTATTTACAGTGTAAATTGTATCTTCAGTTGCATTACAAAGATTATTAAATGGAAGAATAAATTCAGAATTTCCAATCCTGCGATATATTGGTTACCCTACTCAGACATTGATTTTCTTTTAACTTAATATCAAAAGAGTCATTATTCATAATAGGAATTACCGTTTTACCATTTTTAATTTCAAAAACACAGAATCAAAATATTTTCTGTTCCCTCTAATAATACAAGACCGTTTTTCATATTTTCTGTTTTTGCCTGAATAAAATTTATGCTTTTTTTCTATCATAATAGATTCTTCTGTTTTTAGTCTTATTTCTTGATGTTTCCATTCGACTTCCACTTCATAAAACGGAATACTATTCGAATACCAGATGTGCAATTTCTGTTTTGTCTAGTAAGTCTCTTCCTACAATTAGGTCAACCGCCATACTATCATCATTCACAACGAATATTTCAAGTGTTGCTCTGACGTTGTCGATTCTTAATTTCACTTGACTTTTTCCAAGTGTGAAAGCAGATGCAACAGTAGAGCCAAATCCAAACAATTTTCTCCTTAACGGAATTATAATCAGTTTTAATTTAATTGCAACCGAATTCTTAACTAAAGAAAAGTTAGATCCCGTATCTATAAAGCTATTTATCGAATGCTCAGAATTATTTATTTTAGCTTCCTTCATATAAGCATTTAATGGGGTAAGGTTTTCAACATTTACCGTCAAACTATTTTTATCTTTGTTTATCGAACAATGCTTGGGTATGTCCACTCTCACCACATTCTCTACAAATTAAAATTTTTCTTTCTTTTGGACAGTCTTTAGAAATGTGCCTATAATCATTACAGTTTAAACATTTAATGCTATTTTTATCACTTCGAGAACTAAAATTCGTGTTACGCTTTTCTTTAGAATAAAAACACTCATTCTTAGGAAACTATAAAATCGCTGTTTCCTCTTACTTCACTTTTGAAATTTTCATTTTCACAGCGATCATTAAATTTGCTTACATAATTATCAAAATAAGATCTTTTTTCAATAAATTTCACGTTTTTGTTTTCAATACAAGATTTTATTCTGAATCTAGCATTCTCATACGAATCTAATTTTTCAGCTAATTTATCTGGGTTAATGAAATTGGTCCATTCATCTATGAAGTGATTACTAATGGTAGGAGAAACACTTTTCTTTAATTGTTCTGTAACGATTAAATCCTTAAAATCTTCTAAATTAGTAATTTTAAGACCGTCTAACCACTTATTAAATGATTTCATAACTCGTAAGCAAAATCTTTACATGTATTCTTAATTGTACGAGAATGTTCATAAAATGTCTGCCGAAATCTTTCTGGACTTAATTTAAATCTTTTTAATAATAGTTCCTTCACATAATAATTATTTACTTTATAGTAATATTTTTAATAGTAATTATTTACTTTATCGTCCGGTTCATGAGTTATTTCATGTGGTGGAAGTCCTAAAAGATGGAAAACCCAATGAGCTTCATCTAAACCCATTCATCGCGCTTGTCTTTCAAGTAGTATAAGATAAAAACTTATATCACTTTCATTCACATCATATTTTTGCATAAGATGTTGCAAATTGCAAGAATCGAGCCTTTCTGAATCAAAATTATTCGCATTACCAGCTCCTATTGCATTTTCATTCTGTTATGACATCACCGTTATTGCTTGAAAACCCCAAGTTACTTCCAGACTTTCGATGGATGTTAACACTTTTGCAGCTGTCAACGAGATTTATTTCCCACGTTTGAATTCCAGGAACAACACAGCACCCGAAAACACTCAATTAGTTCTGATTGGAATATGATGTAGGAACGGCAAACAGGATTCGTGAAGTGCCATTAAATCTTTCATGACAAATGTAATTCTTCGAATTTAACTGGAATCACCTGGTGAATGGACCATGTGCTTTCCAAGAGTTTATTGAGCGACCAAGAGCGATTGGCACGCTCTTGACTCATTCTAATTCGAATTGCTGGAGTGGTTAGAAATAGAGTTCAAAAAGTGACATTAGAAGATGGATCTGGAGATTACTAAAGGCAAGATGTTGGGAGAAAGGTTAATATAAATAGCAGGCCCTTGTGGGGACGGAGGAGAGCTTCGACATATGTTTGGTGTTCCTGATACTTCCCTGAAACAGGTCCCGGAGCGGACAAGTCCCAGCGACGAATCGACCTTATCGAATGATTGTCCTAGACTGTTCCCGAGTACGGAATTTAAGAGTCTGGTCACCAGTACCAGCGAGGAGTTTTCCCCGATTGAATGTGCAGCGAACGCTCCAGAAGTGAAAAATTCATCAGTTTTCCTGGAGCCTACAATTTACGACAGTTTTTGTACATAATCCAGTTAGTTTGTAAATAAATATTTAGTCAATAATATTAAACTACTTAAGCCTGATTCCTTAACGGCCCTTGCCTACCTATAAGTCAGCCTATCCAGACTGAGTACGTTACACTGTAAACGTAATTTTTGTAACTCAAACTCACGAGCTACGCTTTCTTCTTCGTCTTGTTTTTGGGCTAAGCGATCTTCAATAATACCTTCCAATAAAACTTTAACAAATTCTTCTTCATAATTTTTTGAACTAATGATTATGTTCCTTAACTCTATTACCTTACAATCTTGGGGAACGGTTTCTCCCAATTCAGTAGCTAAAGTAATTAAATCTATCTTTTTGCCTTTCGCCAGAAATGAAGCCATTTTAGAGCAAGAAATCAAAAGCGCAAAATAAAAAAAGATCACTCGCTTGCGTATTTTCGTTTCTTTTATTCCGTGTTTATGTAGCTCGTAGGTTCAAGTAACTTTCGTCATAAATTCTTCCTTTCTTCACCCAAAATTTATCCTTAGTTATCAGAAGCGTATTCCTATTTTTAATCGTAATTCATAAGCATACGAGTTTCCATATCGGAGAAGAAAAGAAAACAAGCATCAAAGGGTGATAAATATCCAACTTCTAAAATGTCAAAGCTACGTGCATTCACTTAACTAATTTTTTATTAAGAATACTTATACACTATTGGCCATTAAAATTGCTACACCAGGAAAGCAGCACACCACACACGTGAAATTTGCATGACAGGTAGAACTTGCTGTGATATGCAAATGATTAGATTTTCAGTGCATTCATACAAAGCAGGCGACACTAGCGACATCTACAATGTGTATAAAACCAGAGATTTGACAGCAGTTTTCACATACTCAATTTCCGTTTCAACGTTGTTTTCGGCAAAGAAAGTTGTTGTAATCGTGTAAGAAGAAGAAATGCCTATCAGCACGTGTCTGACTTTGATCGAGGAAAGATTATAGCCTACCGGGATTGCGGTTTATCGTACCGCAATATTACTGCTCGCGTCGGTCGAGACCCTATGACTGTTAGCAGAAAATGGAATCGATGGGTTCAGGACAATCATACGGAACGTCATGCAGGATCTCAGCGACCCCCATCACTAACAGCAGAGAAGACAGACATCTTATCCGCATGGTCACAAGGGATCGTACAGCCACGTCACGAACCCTGAGTCGAGAAATGGATTCATTTGCAAGGCAACAAGTTTCTGCTCGAACAGTTCGAAGATTTTTGCAGCAGCATGGATTGTCTGCACGGCGACCATGGCTTCGGTTACCATTGACGCTGCGTCACAGACAAGAGCGCCTTCAATGGTGTGATCAGCGACGAAACTGGACGCGGGAATGGCATCACGTCATCTTTACAGATGAATCTCGGTTCTGTATACAGGACCATGATGGCCGCATCTGTGTTTGGAAGCATCGTGGAGAACGCGCGTTGCCAGCTTGCATTGAACATCGCCATACTGGCCCATCTGGAGTAATGGTATGGGGTGCCATTGGATACACGTCTCGATCACCTCTTGTTCGCATTACCGGCACTTTGAATAGCAACCGTTACAGTTCCGATGTGTTAAGGCTCGTGGCTCTGCCCTATCTTCGAGGCCTCCCTAATGCTTTGTTTCAACAGGATAATGCACGACCGCATGTTGCCCGTACTGTTCTGAACTTCCTTGATACATAACAGGTTCGACTGTTACCCTGGCCAGCACGTTCTCCTGATTTGTCACCAATTGAGAACGTGTGGTCAATGGTTGCCGAGCGATTGGCACGCCATCACTCACCATCCACTATAGTGGACTGTCGATGGACTGTGGCATAGTGTTGAATCCGCATGGACTGAGATCCCCGTACATGCCATACAATCTCTGTTTGACTCCATGCCTAGGCGGATAAATGCTGTTATTGCCGCCAGAGATGGATGTTCTGGGTACTGATTTCTCAAGATATATACATCCTAATTTCCTGTAAATCTAATCAGTACCCAGAACATCCGCCAGAGATGGATGTTCTGGGTACTGATTTCTCAAGATATATACATCCTAATTTCCTGTATATCTAATCACTTGTTCTTTCCTCTATAATGTATGTGTCCAATAAATATCGTTCTATTATTTGCATTCCTTCTTGGTGTAGCAATTTTAATAGCCAGTAGTGTACATATAGTCATATCAGGAAGCTTTACTGCAATTCAGTAACAAATTACAAATTTATTTAATATTGCGCTGAGCCATTCTCCGACCGCATCCCACGTTCAACGTACATCAACTGACTCTTTTTTGTTGTTCGCTCTCTAGTTGCGATTTTTCATTTCTCACACATCAAAACAAAAATATTAAAGTAATAAAGCTGATTTTATTAATATCTTTATTGACAAACTTCGGAAACAAATCGTGAAAACATTGATAAGTGTATGAAAAGAATTTATAACAAATTACAGGAATGTAGCAACAGCTATTTTTAACACTTCCATGCTATTTCTCTCTTCTTGTTGAACATTTCTGTTTCTGAGAACTAATTTTTGATTTTGCCACAATATACAAACATAATTGGAGTAATAAGATAATTTTCTTACAGTATTCTGTAATTTCAATACTAGATCCCTGAGATTGCATTTAACTATGATGACAAAAATTTAACAAAAATATACATTATTAGTAATAGATAAGAATAATCGCAATCAAAAAATTTTCTTATTTCTGATAATGCTTCAAGCTATTTAAGAAGTTGTTACCAACTGTTTCATATGATAAAATCGTTTCTGCCAATGGAATGTATTCACAATGCATCTGGTAGTGGAAAAAACTTGTAAGCATATTCTAGCTAGAGTAAGCCTTCTATCCAGATTAAAACAGTTTGGAATATTTGGTTGCTAGTCTAGTAGTTGTGCCAGCCTACTTCCCTGTACCTAGGCCAGAGTTGGGTTTTACCAGTTAGATAATAGCAGCCGGATGGAATTTTTCATAATTTAGAATCAGGAATCAAGTAGAAGACTGCCACTCTTAGAGCTATTTCACTTGTAGAACATTGCGATCATGGCCTATTTAACATGCTCCGTCTACCATGGTCTCATTGGTGAATTGGCTAATATTGTTGATATGTAAATTATGAATTAAATGAAATTGTTATGAAAGTTTTGCAACCACATTAATTATTTGTACCTGTAAGACATACCAGTCTCTTCTTCTTCTTAGAGTTGGGTTTGTATGCCATTGGGCACCTCTGCTTTTATCAGAATTTTGTACTGTTAACTCCAAACCCAATGTTTCCTAGTTCCAGTTGCTCGGGTCACCCCCCTTATAATAAAGTCCGAGTCCTTTAATGGAGTCTAGTTGTAACTCTTTAGTATGGATGATGCCTAAAGAAGTTAATCTAGGGAGGGAAAGGGCCTTGCATTCATAAATGATATGCTTGGCCGTTTCCTCTTGCATGACGTTTCCTGCAGATAGGGTCTTGCTGAAACAGTCCCATTTTATAGAGGTGTTTTCTGAAATAATAGTGCCCAGTTATGAAGCCTACGATTAAACGTATCTTCTGCCTAGAGCATCTTAGAATTTCAGAGGCAATCCTTGCTGATGATCCACAGATAATTCTGGTCAGAGAGTCAGTCATGCTAGCGATAGCTTCCTGACTTTCACCAGAAGAATATGGTTTGGAGGTCACTTCTACCTCCTGTGAAGGATTCATTGCTGCCTCTTCACTAGATTGCCTTGTCTTTTTCAGCAAGGTCTACTTCTGAGGCTTCACCTGCAAATGTAGAAAGGTTTGTTATTTCTTGTGTCTTTTCAGCCATAAGATAACAATTAATAAGCTCAGGTAATATAACAGTCCACCCAGCATTGCCTGAATTACTGGGCAAGGCAAAAAACTCTAGAAGTTCGCCAGGCAACTAGAGGCTCCGTTAAGACACCATTACCGAGGTGCCAAATAGCTCTAGGCACGGGTCGCACAACACCAGGGTTTACGGGAGCTGGTTCGCGGCCTCTGATTCTATATTCTAGGCTATCCTGTCATTCCTACAGGACGTTCGGCGATCCACCATCTGCCGACGTGCCTGGTAGCTGCTCAGGCCCCAGGAAGACATACCAGTGCTCTTTGCACATCAGATTGTGAGAGTTCTAATTTCTATTTACTCTATAGGGAGACATTCAATACTATAACAAAATAGAACTCAAATATACATTTTTTAATTAATTGAATTACTAGTTTCAGAAATATTTATGCTTAAAAAATCGTGATACATGCTGGAATTTCATATTTTGGAAATTTTAATGATCGACCAATTCAGTTAAATAAGACCAATTTCAAGAAACCAACTCATGTGAACAAATGTAACAAAACTGTTTCATGAACGACAACCTATGTGTATTTCTAATTTCTGTTAAACTAAAAAGTGTATTTCTTCTGTTTGAAGAATGAAGTTACTGATATCAATAGCATTGATTTTTGCTTTGATTCTTTTGGAAAAAATTCCCCCATACAAAAAATAATTTCTAAATAAGATTTTCTTTTAAGTATAACCAGTGGCGTAGTGAGCATAATTGGTGCCCGGGTACGATACCTACTTTGACGCCCCTTGAAAATAAAATAGTAATACGACATAAATATGGGAATAAAATGTATTAAGTAATAAATAATATATAATAATATAACGATGTATACATTAAAATAGAGTATAATTGTAATAAGAATACATAAATAATAACACAATATTTTACTTACTATAAAATAATCGAAAATTGTATATTAATTTAAAGTCTCAAGCTTTAAATTTAAACAAATTTTTCAATTCTAATAAAAAAAAACACTTATGTTGAATTCGGAAAAGTGTCATTAGAATGATTAGGCTTATGTAATTTAAAATTATATAATTATAAAAAGATATAACTGATTTTATATACTAATACAATTATTTAAAAACATAAAGTTTTTAAACGTGAAATAATTCGTTACATATCTTAGATATAAGAAGATGTAATTATTTGCAATCTAATATACTACACTATTCACATTTTTCTTGCCTTTGCTACAGCGAATTGATCACATTTACTTTATTTAAGTGGATCATTTCAAAATTTTCTTTTTCTAAACTTAAAATTGTTAAATCACTTAGACGGTTTAAACTCATGGTGGATCATAAATAAGTCAAAATTAATTTTATTTTGCTGAATGAACGTTCACAGCTTGCTGTTGATGCCGAAATAGTAAAAAATATTTGAATGGGAACCTCTTCTCTCTATCTTCACCGTATGAGATTAGGAAGTTCTAATAGAGTTTTTGGTTTAATTTCTTTTTCTACTGCCGAGTAACATCTTTCAATCCCACATTTCTCTATAGACTTCTGTTCCATGGAAATCTGTATGACAAAATTCACCCAAACTCTTACATTTGTTAACCACGGTGACTTAGAGCTCCCAAGGTACATGTCTGAGGTTCGATTCTCAGGCCTAGTCAACTCAACCTTTCATCCTCTCAGTGGATCGATTAACTGAGTACCAAACATGCTTGGGAACTAAACACCGGGGGATTTAGCTTTGGGCTGACTACCTAATCGGGACTTATGTTTCGCACCCCAGTGCTCTCGGTTAGGAAAACAGATATGGGCACTGTAAGCCTTATGATCCGGATATTACAGTTTTGAAGTCAGGATATTTATTTATTTATCAATTAATTTTTAACTTTTAAGAAATTGATTTTAATGATTTAACATTTCCATGACAATGTCTTAAAATTTTTAAATGCATTTTTTCTAGCTTATTAACCAAATGAAGCAATTAAACATTTTTATTCCCTATTAATTGTGCATTATCTTATTTATGAAAGATACTACAAATTGTTGATCATTAGGTGTTGAACGTATGCTATAGCTTAAATTGGCAAATTTTCAAAAATTCTATAATGTTACTAACTTTACAAACTTTAGCTATTTATTGCAAAATAATAATTGGGTAAGACTTCACACCCCCAATTTAGGATCAACTCACCTGATTTTTCACAATGATATCTTCTTAAGCATTTCATTAACCACAGATTAAACAGACAATTTTATTTCAGAAAAATTCCAGTGAAAACAAATTTAACTTTATGGGAAATTTCGCATTTAAAATTAGTTTTTAATTTATATCATTCGGACCATTAATGCAAACCAAAATTGTTTTTATTGTAAAAAGATTTAAACCACAAAACGTAATATTGATAATTTATTATGTTTCAATTTTATGCCATAAAACTAATTTTTCTGATTCTAAATTTAGATGACCTTTGTTAATAAATCTTCATCTGATTTCAGTTTAGATAACTAAATTATGCCACAGCATTATCAATGCAAATTTCAGATAAGCAACGAAACGCTACAACAGACAACAAAAATATTTTGCAAATTTCTTAAATCAAATATCAAAACGCACATAAAATCAAGTAAAATTATGGATATTTAATATAATCAGAAATTTTCAACCAAACAATATATATTATTAAAAATGTTTTTCTCCAAACTGATGCTCTTTATATTGTTCTTTAAAGTTTTTCATTGATTCAAATTATTATCAAGAATTATAAGTGCTGAGATAAAAAATATATTTTAACTGTTAAATCGCCGAATTTTATATTTTGAGAAATTTTCTCAATCAGTTATCATAGTAGTGAAATTTCTCTTTGTATTTTTAATGCATTTAATAAAACTGCTTATTTAAGTTATTAAAATATATTTTATTATTAAAATAAGGGCTAACTTTTATTAAAATCAAAATTTATTTCTATTAAGAATCATTTAGGAAGTGCTGTTCATGCCATGGCATGAAGTTTTTTCTTTCTGAAAATTTATATCATTTAAAGGCGATCTTATTTTTAAAATTTTACAATGATAAATGAGAAATATGGGCGATTTCTTTATAAATTTCTTGATTGTATTTTTTAAGTTAAAAGATTTGTTTTTTATATAAATTGGACTAATTAGTCAAGAAATATATTCTGTATATTTAAGGCGTGCTGTAAAGGCAGCTAAGACCTGTAATAGGTTATTACGCTATTAAAGAAGTTTATGTTTAAGCATACAAAAAAATCATTTAAAAAGGATAAACATTTAAAAAGAGAAAAAAAACATTCATAGATTTTCTTAACTTCTACCATTTGAAAAAAGAATTTTTCAAGATAAGGTGCTAATGTAAAGCCAACAAAATTAAGAATCAAATAAAAATTATTTCCCCAAACAAAAACATTTAAACATTAAATAAATTACTTTTAAATTAATAGTTTTAACTAATAAGTAATTTAATATTTAATTTTTAAAACGCTGCAAGCATATATTAGTAAATATTTATAGCAGCTAAAATATGAAATAAATATTTAAATCGAAAGAATACATAGTAGATAGAAAATACAACTTACGGCAATAATATTTTAAATGTCAAAACTGCAGATTTACAAAAGTTCACATTTTTGTTTCCGGCCTAGCGATGTTTGGGAAGAAAGGAAATACTAAACCGTGTGAACAATAAAATAGAAAGGAAGTTTATATATTTTCCTAGAATTTGGAGGTAATTAGTTCCAGATCCCTTCCTTTTCTCTAGGAAGACAATTCCCTACAAGGCATACTGCAGTCAGGGCTGAACTTTAAGGTGTAACACCGTGTTTATTACAAAATTAAGAATGCAAAAGATTAGCATCAGAATAAAAAATTGAGAAAAGCATAAATAACAGTAGGTAATTAAAAATATATTGATGACTTAATTATATCACACCTTAAAAATATTGTTTTAATTAATCTCAAAAGTATTGAGTTTAATCAATTTAAAAATAAAAATTCCTTATCTAAAATGTAAAAGCTACCGCTTTAAAAAATTGCCAAAATGGAAAATTTTTAAGTAAAATATTTATTGATTGTTTTATACAATTTTACAGTATAATTCGTAATATAAATTAGGATTAAAAAAAAAAAAAAAAAAAAACATTGTAAGTTTTTGTTGAGGTGAATTAGTTGAATTGGTTTCCTTTGCACAACTATATATTAACAAAATTTGATAACTTCCTTTATAACCCTTTATATTTTACAGTTGACAAATAATTTATTCAAGAAGTGCAATGTTCCTAAAAGTCCTTATTTTTCATCATGCTTTTTGTATTCCTTTAAAAATCCTACAAAAATGAGATATTTCCTATAAAAATAAAGTTTTCAAATTATGCTATAGAAAAAAAAACTCTTACACGTTTCCACATGTTCGGCCGAATGTTTTTTTAAGGTTATAAAACTAATAACAAATGGTTCTAGATTAGTCGTGGGTGTAGTTAAATAAAACATTTTAACCACAATATTGAAATTTCATTTCATAATCATTTGAATAAAAAAATGCAAGTAATTGTGAAGTGAAACTTCGATAATGTGGTCCACATTTAAAAATCATAAAATTTAAGATTAAAGGGAAGATACTTATGTACTATTTTTTTTATTTATTTTGAAATTTGTGGAGAAATACCAGGATGTTAACCAAGTTCCAGCCATTATGGCTTCCTAAAGAATTGGATGTTACCAGTTAGAAAATTGTTTTCTCCCACTTGAAATGTGTACACAGCAAATTGTATAGTTTATGGAAAAAGCCGTTTAATATATACACTTGCCAGAAAAGTCTACGTACAAACGCAGAGTAAACATTCTACAGAGAATAAATCTACATTATAGTGTCAATATTAATTCTATTTTTATATAAAGCTTTCTTTAGCAATTCTTTTAAATATCATTAACAATTTCAGAAAGATAACATACATTGTTTAAAAAGTAATAATAATAATTAAAAATTGCCCAAAAAGTTATCAGAAAAAGTTTGCGTACAGGTACAAATTACAAAGATATTTGCAAATTAATCTTAATTTTTTTAGCCTCCGTCGAGCTTGTAGGAAATGAAATATTGTCTGCAGTTGCTTTTTACTAAGTATTCATTTTAAATCTAGTGGCAATACAACAAATACAATAAAAATTGTTTTATTGAGATGATACATTAGTGCTTGCAAACAAGTAGACTTAAAATGGATTCTAAAGGAAAAGAGGTTGTTCCGGATGAAAAGAAAATCATTTTAAGACAAATGAATGAAGGTGAAACTATTCGAGCAATTGAATAGATAGTTGGAAGAATTCATTTTTCTATCCAAAGAGTAATCAATAATTACAAGTCATCGAAACCTGTAATCTTTAAGCCCCGAAGTAACCAACCATCTAAGCTGACTTTACGAGAAAAGATATGCATCCTGAAATCCGTATGTTTAATCCAAAGATAACTGCATCTCAAATTGCACTTGATATCAATTTTAATCGAAATATCAGTTTTATTCGGAGAAGTATATTTTAAATTTAATAATTATATTCTCCTGTTGAAGAGCTTGCCATAAATGAAAATGTTACAATTTTAATATTTTCATATTAATAAGTTAGTACAGTTTAAATTAAAAAGTGTGTTCTTTTTATTCGTGTTTTCCATTGTCTTTTCTTACAGTTTTTTGTATTTTACTCAAGCTTTGTGGTGATTTATCATTATTTTGTACGGTAAATCTTGTACATATGTGATGATGGAACTATGTTAAATTTTTTCCGACAAAAATTCTGAAATATAAATTATATTGGTCAGTTTTTTCTCCCCTTTTCATGCATATGAGATGTTTTTATTTTCAACTTATTTACCAAATAATTTGTGTTGATGTTCTATCCCTTGATTTATGAATCCATAATTTAGGGTGATTCAAAAAAGGTAAGCTCATGATCTAATCTGCAAATGATTTGACTTAGTGAATGCAGCAAGATTCACTATGTTCTTTAGAATTCTAATTTTTTATAAGATGTCTAAATCAAGTTGAATACCTATGAAAAATTGTAACATTTATTAAGCAAATGAATCTTTTTACTCAAAATAAAAAAGAAGATATTTAATTAATATTGCATCGACTGACAAATACATCATTAGGAAGTTTATCATTTAAGTTATTTATCATTGAAGTGTTAATCATAGTGTTATTTATCATTTAAGAATTCTAAAATTTTTTTGTAGAAATTTTGATGTTCTAAAATACTATTTAACTTGATATCCATTTTTATTGTTAATATAAAACATTTTATTTAATAAACAATATTTTCTCTTATAAATAAGAAATGTGAAGTTTTAATCTCATTTTGACTAAAATAAAATAAGAAAATCATTCTCTAAAAAGGAAATTTTATAAAACTGATACATTATTAATAAAAACTTATTTGAGACTCAAACTATAATTAAAACACAAGTGAAAATTTTTCTTTAAAGGTTCTTAAAATTTGCACTTTTTAAAAATCTATGTGAGAAAGGTATAAAAAATACAAAAAGTTTCATTTCATATATAAAATGAATGGATGTGTGTAAAGTATTTCATTTCTCAATTCTTAATAATTTACTTTTATAATTACAATTATTATTATAAATATATAAGTTACGCCATATTCTAATCACTGAAATTTCGAATAAACAACAAGTATATAGTACCGAGAATTTTGTTAGGTAAAAATAAACTATATCTCAGAGTTTATTTTTCTGCGGAGTTCCTAAATTATAAGTTCCTTAAACTAGCATGGATATTGTTACAAATTTGTAAATAATGATTATATTTGTCTTAAAATATCTCAGACAGATCAGAAATTCTCACATTTTGGGCAAAAATTGCGGTATTTAGACGTATTGTAGTTTAAAAGCGGATTTCCTAATGATTTGGCGACTTGGCGACATTTGGCGATATTCTTGGCGACTTGGCGACGGTTGGCGAGATTCTTGGCGACTTGGCGAGAAATCGATACTTCTGGAAACATCCATCACCTAAGCTCTAGGACCAATATTTTCCGAGATAGCCTAGAAGCTTCCAGAGCCTTGGCGAAATTGGTAGATTTCTCCGCCAAGTCAGGTATAAATACCGCAGCCCGACATGGAATAGGAGTATAGTTTTGTGAAGACAGTCAGTGAGTGAAGACGATTAGTTGTGACTGCTAGTTGTTCTCTGTCTGAGGTATTTGAGACCTGTGATTGGAAGCTATTTCTTATTGTATCTGACGAATTGTAGCTGTATAATTGTGATTGTTACAGCGGGAATTTCGTTTATCTAGTGAAGTTTTTTTACGAATAAAAGTCTTGTGTTCATTAAGTGGTTGCTTTATTCAACTCTCAATCGACACGAACCCGTGAAGCTCGGTACAACTGGTGTCAGAATCGGGATTGAAGAGTTGATGCAGCGTGTCACGAGAAAAATGGATATGGATTTAATGAAAAGTCTTCTCGAAAAATTAGCGGAGCAGATGGCTGAGATGAAAGCTGGACAAGAAGATATGAAAACTGAGATGAAAGCTGGACAAGAAGATATGAAAACTGAGATGAAAGCTGGACAAGAAGAGATGAAAGCTGGACAAGAAGAGATTAAAACCGAGATGATGAAAGAGATAAAATCTGGACAGGAGGAGATGAAAGCTGGACAGGAGGAGCTTAAAAAGGAACTTAAGAAGGACATTGTAAGTGTTAAAGAAGAATTCTCCAACATCATTCAGGAGAAGATGAATGCAATGGAAGATAAGGTAACTTCAGTTGAAACTAAAGTTTTGAAGACAGAGAAGAAAGTTAAAGAAGCATTAGACAATATGAATAAGAAGATTGAAAGCTTGGAGAAGCAAATATCAAACAAACATGAGGAACCCAACGTGACATTTGTGCCTTCCCTAGCCAATATTAAACTCTCAACATTTGATGGGAAATCATCCTGGCAAGTATACAAGACCCAGTTTATGATGGTAGCGGAAGCTAATGGATGGAATCCCCGAGCCCAAGCTTTTCACCTGGCGGCTTCTTTAAGAGGAGACGCGGCTGACATCCTCGAGACGCTTCCGGAGGAGCAGAGGCACGATTTCCAAGCTCTATCGAGTGCGCTTGAGCTGCGGTTTGGAGATAAGTGCACTAAAGAATATAGCAGACTACAGTTAAAGTCCCGCTATCAAAAAGCGGGTGAAAGTCTTCAAGAATTGGCTGCCGATATTCAGCGACTTTCCCATCTAGCATTTTCGGACTGCCCAGCTGAGATACGTCAAGATCTGGCCCTCCATCACTTCATCGATAGTGTGCGGGATCCGGAGATACAGAAAACACTTAGACTCGCCGATGTCAAAGATATCGGATCTGCCCTAGTCTACGCACATAAGATAGAGGCTGCCCAGCAAGCCACGCGTAAAGACCAGCACTACATCCGAGCCGTCTCTGCTACTGATACGAACTATGATCTAAGAAAGCAAATTGAAGATCTGCAGCGAAAATTGCGTAGCTTAGAATTGAGTAAAGGTGGCAGAAACACAAAAATTCAGTGTTGGACTTGCGGTGGAGTCGGACACGTCCGTAGATACTGTCCGAAAACAAAAGATGGTGGAATTTCTAAAATGGAAATACGTCAACGCAAAGAAACTCTTCAAAGAAATACTGATGCACTATCAAGGAAACCGTGTAATGAAAGCTGCCGATATTGTGCTAGAGTAGAGAAGAACTATCAGCTGATAAATACTTCGGTACGCCAAGTTACTGTTTCACCTCCATCAAAACCAGACCCATGGAGTGATAAAGGACTTAGGGAAGCCCAAAAAGAAGACCCAGATATAAATCCAATTCTTGAATTGAAAGAATCTTCTAGTATGAGACCAAGTTGGCAGGATATCTCCACCTACAGTCCTGCTACTAAGCAATATTGGGCTCTTTGGGACTCACTCCATATAAGAAATGGTGTCTTATACCGGAAATGGGAGTCCGATGATGGACGTAATTTCAAATGGCAGCTTGTTCTTCCAAAATCAAGAATTTCAGATGTTTTGAAAGAATTGCACAGTAGCTCAACTGGAGGCCACTTCGGAGTAATGAAAACTCTACAGAAAGTTCGAGAACGCTTCTATTGGAGCAAAACGAGACAAGATGTAGAGAAATGGTGCCAATCTTGTGATGACTGTGCGGCACGTAAAGGACCGAAGAAACGTAGCCGAGGAAGGTTGCAGCGGTACAACGTAGGAGCACCTTTTGAGAGGATAGCATTGGACATTTTGGGTCCTTTACCACGATCCTCAAATGGCAACAAATACATACTAGTTGTCATGGACTACTTTACTAAGTGGCCTGAAGCGTTTGCAATCCCCGATCAAGAGGCGACTACAGTAGCCGAGGTTCTAGTGCAACAATGGGTTTCCAGATTCGGCACACCCTTACAAATTCATTCTGATCA
Organism: Latrodectus hesperus; assembly: GCA_037975125.1. Taxonomy (NCBI): domain Eukaryota; kingdom Metazoa; phylum Arthropoda; class Arachnida; order Araneae; family Theridiidae; genus Latrodectus; species Latrodectus hesperus. The sequence continues at coordinate 47,108 of JAJQOW010000536.1, forward strand.
AGGGACAAACTTCACCTCTGTTGTGTTTAAAGGAATGTGTCAAATTCTCGGAATAGACAAGACGCAGACCACGCCACTACACCCACAATCGGATGGCATGGTAGAGAGGTTTAACAGAACCATCTTGAATAACCTCTCCCTTATGGTTTCCAGAAATCAGCAAGATTGGGATTTGAAGCTACCGCTGTTTCTTCTTGCATATCGCAGTGCTGTCCATGAGACTACCGGATATACTCCTTCACAGATGCTCTTTGGTCGCGAACTTCGTCTCCCTTGTGATCTTCAGTTTGGTCGTCCACCGGATACATCTTCATCGCCAGAGGAATACCTTCGAGACCTTCAGGCACGTCTTGAAGATGTCCATAACTTCGCTCGAGACCGAATCAACCTGACGACCGAAAGAATGAAGACAAGGTATGACACAAGAGCGACGGGACATGAATTCCAAGAAGGTGACAAAGTTTGGTTGTGGAACCCGATTCGACGTAAAGGACTTTCTCCAAAGTTGCAAGCCAACTGGGAAGGTCCCTACACAGTCCTAAAAAGACTGAACGACGTCGTGGTTCGTATAAGAAAATCATCTGCTTCAAAACCAAAGGTAGTACATTATGATAGATTAGCTCCTTATCGTAATGTAGAGTAAAAATCAGTAGACCATGGTCTGTTTGTAAATAGTATAGATAATTTTAATCTTTTCTATTTTCTTGTATTTTTAGTTGCTTGTGTATGTAATGTGCTCTGTATCCTCTTGAAATGTAAATTCTTTTATATTAAATTTGGCCTCTTATCAGGGGATTGTACTGCCCGGGACGTGCAGTCCTTGAGAGGGGGCAATGTTACAAATTTGTAAATAATGATTATATTTGTCTTAAAATATCTCAGACAGATCAGAAATTCTCACATTTTGGGCAAAAATTGCGGTATTTAGACGTATTGTAGTTTAAAAGCGGATTTCCTAATGATTTGGCGACTTGGCGACATTTGGCGATATTCTTGGCGACTTGGCGACGGTTGGCGAGATTCTTGGCGACTTGGCGAGAAATCGATACTTCTGGAAACATCCATCACCTAAGCTCTAGGACCAATATTTTCCGAGATAGCCTAGAAGCTTCCAGAGCCTTGGCGAAATTGGTAGATTTCTCCGCCAAGTCAGGTATAAATACCGCAGCCCGACATGGAATAGGAGTATAGTTTTGTGAAGACAGTCAGTGAGTGAAGACGATTAGTTGTGACTGCTAGTTGTTCTCTGTCTGAGGTATTTGAGACCTGTGATTGGAAGCTATTTCTTATTGTATCTGACGAATTGTAGCTGTATAATTGTGATTGTTACAGCGGGAATTTCGTTTATCTAGTGAAGTTTTTTTACGAATAAAAGTCTTGTGTTCATTAAGTGGTTGCTTTATTCAACTCTCAATCGACACGAACCCGTGAAGCTCGGTACAATATGTTAAATAAAATCTGAAAAAAATATAATAGATATTCAAATATATTATTATATATACATTCGATATGGCTAAGGGCTTCTGTGAAGCTAAATCTGGATGATTTAGTGAATATGTAGGAAACTTCATTTTAAAGAATAATACTTATTATAAATAATTAATATTGCACTAATAATTCTTATGATTTTGATTTTAAATTTTTTAACTTGCTGATTAAATTAATTTCACTTGAGCCCCTTCTTTATCAAACAAAGTAGGGACCCGATAAGGATGAAAAACTAAAAGTGTTAAAAGAATCAAATTATTTAATTTTTATATCTATTTCATTTACTAAAAATCATTAAATGTAGCAGAAAAATAAGGAATATAAAACGTAGATTAGATTTAAAATTAGGGTGATTTCAAAAGAACCTAGCACCGCGACCATAGGTCTATTGTACTATACCCCTCAGAAAGCCCTATTTGAAGAGACCAGTGGCTGAAGCAAAGTTCAGCAGACATTTTACAGGAATTTCCTGCAACATCCTAGGTTCAATCAAGTGCTGACCCAGGTGTTCAAATCTATGTACAGAAAAGGTTTCACATTCACATAAGATGTGTATTGAAGTTTCTTCCATATAATGACAACCTCTACAAGTGGAATCATCTGAAACTCCCATTATGGTGAGATGTCTTTTAAGGTGGCAGTGTCCTGTAAGTAGTCACACTGCTTTCCTTAGACTGCCTCTACTGAGCTTTAATAATTCTTTTTGCCTTTTGCTAGGGCACGTGCTATTTAATAGCCTTGCTTGTCTTTAATCATTGGCATTGTACCAGTTAATAAACTGTTGTTTTCTGAAGATATCAAAGACATTCTTTCTGATCAATTCTTTTGAAATACCTAGCACTGGTTTAGGACCAAAAAAGTCAGTTGTTGATCCAGTCCTTGCTAGCTCATCAGCTAATTCATTGCCAGGAGTGCCCAGGCACCCACATTAAAAATATAAAACGTAACTGAAAGATGTTATTGAGACTTAAAACTTCTCGGAGAAATTCTTGTACATCGCCCCAGAGGAAAGGAAAGCTCTGTATTTACCTCGAGCTTAGTTTTAACCTCTTTGTCTACTGTCGCGTTACACTCATGAAAAAATTTGCGTTGAAATTTTATTTCTCATTAGCGGTCCTCTGTATCTGAAAATGTTTGTGTTCAGCAACAGAATGACACTCAACAGAAGAGAATTTCTTTTCAAGATAGCAATACAGTACCCAATCAAGAGATTTGAGTTCCTGGAATCGAAATAAGATACAATACTGGAAATAGAAAAGTAATTACTTCCAAATTCTAGAAAAATTCATAATTTCCTTTTAACTATTTACACGGTTAGAATATCATCCTTTCCCAAATATCGCGAGTGAAACTCACAAATGTTCTTTAGGAAATAGTGTTATTTCGTTAAAAATTATGGACTTCCCTGGAAATGTTGAGTAGTGAGTAAATTTTATTTTCTGTCTACCTCTTATTCTTTACATTTTGCTTATTTAGAACATTTTTTTTAGCCGTTATGAATACTACTTATTAACATTCATCTATAGTTTTGAAATTTAAAATCAAATTGTTTATTTAAAATTATTTATTTGAAATCAAAATATTTAAAATTTAAACATTTTCGAAAATAATTTATTTTTATTTGACTTATAATATTGTCGCCTTTATATTAATACATTATGTTGAAAAATTAGTTTTTGGGAAGTTAAAATATCAAGTGCATTAAATATTTTTTACATGTATACATAAAATGTTTCTTGATAGTTAATCTTTAATTAACTGTATATTTCAGTTTATATAATGAAAGCATGTTTAGCTTAGAAATCATTTTAAAGGAATATAATGAAACCAGGCAAAATTATTATGCTTTCTAAAAAGCTACAGATTTGTAATATTTTTGAATGTAATAAAATGATTCAGAATAAAAATAAGTTTTTTTTTAATATGAATTAATTCTTATTTTAACTAAGAAATATATTTTAAAATCATAAGAAAGTCTTATTAAACATTAAAAATAAGTTGAAAATTTTCAGTGAGAAATGTTCTCAGAATAAAATCATAAGATAGTGTAACGGTAAAAGTAATTAATCCGGCAATTATGTATAATAATCTCAATGATTTTACATAATCCCCACTAAACTAGGTAAATTTGATAAATTATCGAAATATATGGATAATCCTACAAATATATGTATAATCCCCAAATCGTCGTAAAAAATGTCATAAATTCCGATTTCTTTGTAGAAAATTATATTTTAATTTCAAAGAATAAGTATTTTTAATATACATTAAATATTTCGTCCAGAAGAGTTTGAAGAACATCATGATGACTTAGAATAAAACATGCAATAATCTGTTGGGCACGAGTGTATTAGAAATAATTTTTTATATTATTTGCAAAAGCAAGTAAATTAACCGACTTTATGAGCACAAGAATAGAATAGTAGTAGTAATAATATGACAGAAACAGTTTTGGAGCTTTATGCTCGTAGGCTTTTAGCTCGCATTGAGTAAGATTAAATTTTTTCACAAAACTCGTCAAAAATTTAGAACACCATTTTGGTGATATACTCGCACATATAACTTTATTTTTCAGAAAACAAAATCTCAGAAGTTTTGTTGCCACACGGCGAAAATTAAAGTGCTGCCCCAAATCTCTTAGTTTAAGAGTTTAAATAATTGTGTTTTTTTATACAGTTTCAGTAGATATTATAAGACCGATATATTAGACAATAGTATAAATTATATATCTGACGTGAAAGGTATTCAAAAATACAAAATGATCAAAATTACTATAAGCAAATTAAAGTCTAGATTATTATTTCAGTAAATAATTAATTTTTATTTAAACAATACAGAACTTTAAATTGTGAATATTAACCAGTTCTTATAGATAACTTTTATATTTTCTTAATTAAAAGATCTGGAAAAAGAGAACAATTTAGATTAGAATTTATAAAAACACTTCCATGTCAAAACAAATTAAAACCATATTCTAAAAAAGAATTTATTTAAATTTGCTTTAAATTTACTTATTTACATACATTAGACTGGTATAACACTTAGAATTATAGTGTGCCAGATTTTTTACATTTGGACTTATCAAATTTGTTACTTTGTCTCGAAACACATGGTTAATATCATTGAATTTCAGAAAATATGATTTTCTAACACAATCTTTAACTAATTCTACATTTCCATAAGTTTGATTTCTACTGATACATTTCCGAATCATATTCTAATTATGATTTTTTTTCCTAGATTTTTTTTTATCTCAAATTTAAAAGTACAACCTGGGCCTTTAAAATATCTATATTTCTTATCTATATTCTATCTATCTTATCTATATTTAAGATTTTAAAGTAGATACTTTGCTGTTGTTATTTTCTTTATATTCTTATTACACATGTTTATTCTATATTGTATTACTATTTTTTTTGAGATGGGGCGCAAAAATTGCGGTGTCGTACCCGGGCGCAAGTTGTGCTCGCTACGCCACTGGTGATGACTTTTAGTTTCAACAAAACAATGATCCAAAACACACTGCCCACAAAGTAAAGCTCTGGTTCCTGGAACCAGGGGGTACGTGTACCTTCCTGGGGCTTGAGCACAGCCACCAGGCGCGTCGGCAGGTGGTGGATAGCCGAATGTCCTGTAGGAATGACAGGATAGCCTTGAATATAGAATCAGAGGCCGCGAACCAGCTCCCGTAAACCCTGGTGTTATGCGATCCGTGCCTAGGGCTAATTGGCACCGCGGTATTGGTGTCTTAACGCAGCCTCTAGTTGCTTGGCGAACTTCTAGAGTAATTTGCCTTGCCCAGTAACTCAGGCAATGCTGGGTGGACTTATATTACCTGAGCTTTTTAATTGTTATCTTGTGGCTGAAAAGACACAAGAAGTAACAAACCTTTCTGCATTTGCAGGTGATGCCTCTAAAGTAGACCTTGCTGAAAAAGACAAGGGAACTCAGAGGCAATCTTGTAAAGGGGCAGCAATGAATCCTTCACTTGAGGTAGAAATTACCTCTAAACCATCTTCTGGTGAAAGTTGGGAAGCTATTCCTAGCATGACTGACTTTCTGACCAGATGGGACTGTTTCAGCAAGACCTTATCTGCTGGAAATGTCATATGCAAGAGGAAACGGCAGAGCATGTCATTTACGAATGTGAGGCTCTTGCCCTCCCTAAATTAACTTCTTTAGGCTTCATCCATACTAGAGAGTTACACCTAGACTCCATTAAAGGGTTACCGGACTTTATTAGTAAAGTGGGTGACCCGAGCAACTGGATCTAGGAAACATTGGGTTTGGAGTTAATGGTACAAAATGCTGATAAAAGCAGAGGTGCCCAATGACATACAAACTCAATTTTAAGAAGAAGAAGAAAGCTCTGGTTGCTGTACAATATCAAATATCAGTTGCATTTTCCTCCATAATCGCCAAACTTAAACTCCATCAAGCATTTATAGGACTTATTGGAATGCAGCATTCGGCAACATAACATAATATTGAAAGAAATGATAAAAAGAGTAATTATGATTTAATGGAGTAATATTTCAGCTTCAGAAACCCCAAGCTAATTCACTCTATGCTTAAACGATTGGAAGAGGTTCTTAGACATTAAAATTTAATTGACAGTCCATGGAAGCTATTTTTAAAGACTTTTCTCATCTGTACACAAACTTTTTCTGACTGCTTTTTATGTAATTTTTAATTATTATTATAATTAATTTGAAATAATCTTTGATATTTCTGAAATTGTTACTGATATTTAAGGAATTGTTAAAGAGAAAAGCATTATATAAAAATTTAATTAATGTTGTCACACATTATAATGTACTGCCGCCCGCCATGTCTAGTGGTCAGAGTGCCTGACTGCGGATAAGGAGGTCCTGGGTTCGAATCCCAATTCAGGCATGGTTGTACTTTCTCTATTTATCTATCCTGTCTTTGTCCTTTCCTTGTATGAATGTGTTATGAATGGTTGCCTACCCTATTAACGGGTTCCTATGGCATGTGTGTACTGAGGAAGTCGGACTCCACACCAATATATGGTTCAGTTGGAAAAGGGGAGCAGCGCATACGATATTGCCAGCCCAGTTGGCACACGACAACAATTATAATGTACTTTTTTCTCTGTAGAATGTTTACTGTGCGTTTGTACGCAGACTTTTATGAAGTATATGCCAGATATTGACCAGAAGAAAAAAATCACGTTTTCTTACCATTGTTTTTCAGGGCATGCTTCTGTTGATACTATTGTAAGTGAATTAATAACTATTTTAAATTAATATGGAATTCGCTTAATAAATTGTCAACTCTGTCGCCAGATAGTCCAAATGTTACCAAAAGTATTATTAAAAAATGAATGATCTTGTTGAAACAGAAACTGGTCATAAAATGTTTCAAGAAGCATTTTGCAATTTACATGCTGTGCACTATAGTTTTTAGAAATTATTAAGAGTTCGATTTAAATATAGATGAGCTAGTTATAGATTTATTTGGTTTTTAAAAGACCGTCCATCACATCAATAAGAGTTCAAAAATATCAGCATTATTACTATTTTTTAAGTTTCCAAAAGATGGAAAAATATTAAACAAGTTTCCAAAAGATGGACAACCATTAGTATTGTTATTGAAAGAGAATTGCAGAACAACTTCCTAATTTAAAGGAATACTTTTAATTAGGAAGTTGTTTGTAAAATATTTTGCCTGAGCAACAAACTTTCACTAAATATATTGTCTGCATAAAATACTAAAGAATTAAAGTGTTCTAAAAAATAAAACTATACTTGCTACTTAAGTTTGAACATTTTTGCATCCAGTATGTTTAAGAAAAAGTAAGAAACAGAGTGAGTATAATAATATATAAACTGTGTACAGAATGCAATGAACTTCTTTGAACAATCAAGTCGATTTTTATAGAAGATCTCTTCATCTAAAATAAGATTATAGTCTTATTTTAGATGAAGAGTTAAAGATTCTGGACATCTGTGATACACCTAATTTAAAATCTCTTCTAGAGTGTCATTATGATGCCAACTTATAGGTTAATTTTGGAAAATGAGTTTGATAACAATTAAAAACGTTGTTTCTCAGAAATAATTAACATTAGCAACTAATGCCTTTATGGAACTAGTTGCTAATATGAATTATTTAAGAGAAATCTTCTATACTGCAGCATAAAACTGAAAGATTTTCCAATTCTTCTACAAAGATACCAGGTTGGTTTAATGGATCAGTGCAATAATAATGGATTATTTACATTTCCTAGACAATGTAATCAATTTAGTACGAAATAAATAGAAGCTTTATCAAATGGATAAAATGATTGAAAAGTTTGAAATATAAATTATCATATTGATATTTTTTGGAGGAATGAGATTTTTTAAAAATAAAAGCAAACGATAAAATTAAATATTCATATTTGACACAAAAGTAATAAAGTCAGCAGCAGCTTTAATACATGGAAATGCAGACTTTGAGTATGGCTTTTCATTAAATAATGCTGTGGTATCAAAAGAAACCACAGCTAAATTATTGTAAAATAAGAATGATAAAATCAGCCATTCATAATTGTGGTGGGAAAGTGTTAGATATACATATGTCTAAGATCTGTTGGGTGCAACTGCAAATACACATAAAATTTTTAAAGTAGAAATGGTACAATTAAATGCAAAAGAATATTTTTATTTAAAAAAAATATTTCTAATGACTTTTTAAACTTGATTTAGATATTTCATAATTAGAAAAACTTTTTTAGCGATGATTCTTGAAATATTATCAAAGACAATAAATATGAAAAATAATAAGAATGAAATGAATATTTCACAAAAATTAATATCTGAAGGCACCTTATCTTTAACTGAGCTCGGGTACGATACCTTTTTTGGCGCTTCGTTGAAAAAATAGTAATAATAATTAAAAATGGGAATAAAATGTATTAAGTAATAAGCGATAATACATTACATAATAAATGGAGTATAATTGTAATAAAGAATGCAATATAAATTTTGTACCTACTATAAAATAATCGAAAATATATTAATTTAAATTCTCAAGCTAAGCTTTAAATTTAAACACACACAAAATTCAATTCTAATTTACAAAAAACACTTATATTGGATTCGGAAAAGTGTCATTAGAATAATCGGACTTATGTGATTTAGAATTAATAATAAAAAGATATTATTGATTTTATATACTAATGCAATTATTTTAAAAACATAGAAATTTTGTAAACATGAAATAATTCGTTAATTATCATAGATATAAGCAAATGTAATTATTTGATATCTAGTATATTACACTATTAACATTTTTCTTGCCTTTGCTGAAGCGAATTGATCACTTAGTTGATCATTTGAAATTTTTCTTTTTCTATACTTAAAATTTTGAAATCACTTAGACGGTTTTGACTCATGGTGGATCATAAATAAGTCAAAATTAATTTTATTTTGCTGAATGAACGTTCACTGTTTGCAATTAATGTAGAAATAGTTAAAAAATATTTGAATGGCAACATCCTCTTTTCTCTATCTTCACTGTATGAGATAAGGAAGTTCTAATGGAGTTTTAGGTTAAATTTCTTTTCTAATGCTGAGTAACATCATTCAGTCCCACATTTTTCTATAGACTTCTGTTCCATGGAAATCTGTATGACAAAATTCACCCAAACTTTTACATTTATTAAACATGGTGACTTAGCGCTCCCAAAGCAGATGTTTGAGGTTTGATTCTCAAGCTAGGTCAACTCAACCTTTCATCCTTTCAGTGGGTCGATTAACTGAGTACCAAACATGCTTGGGAACTAAACTCCGGGGATTTCCCTTTGGGCTGACCACCAAACTGGGACATATGCTTCGTACCCCAGGGCCCTCGGTAAAGAAAACAGATATGGGCACTGTAGGCCTTGATCCGGATATAACAATTTTGAAATCGGGATATTTATTTATTTATTTATCAATTAATTTTTAACTTTTAAGAAAATTTATTTTAATAATCTAACATTTCCATAACAATGCCTTAAAATTTTTTAAATGTATTTTTTTCTAGCTTGTTAACCAAATGAAGCAACTAAACATTTTTATTCCCTATTAATTGTGCATTATTAGCTTTGAAAGACTACAAATTGTTGATCATTAGGTGTTGAACGTATGCGATAACTCATTTTAACAAATTTTCAAAAATTCTATCTTACTAACTTCACAAACTTTAGATATATATTGCAAAATAATAATTGGGTAAGACTTTACACCCCTAATTTAGGATCAACTCATCTGATTTTTCACAATGATATCTTTTTAAATATTTCATTTACCACAGATTAAACTGAAAATTTTACTTTATTTTTTATTTCAGAAAAATTCCAGTGAAAACAACTTTAACTTTATGGGAAATTTCGCATTTAAAATAGCTCTTTAAATTATATCATTCGGACCATTAATGCAAACCAAAATTGTTTTTATTGTAAAAAAGATTTAAATCACAAAACGTAATATTGATAATTTATTATGTTTCATTTTTATGCCATAAAACTAATTTTTCTGATTCTAAATTTTGTTGATCTTTGTTAATAAATCTTCATCTGATTTCAGTTTAGATAACTAAATTATGCCATAGCAATATCAATGCAAATTTCAGATAAGCAACGAAACGCTACAACAGACAACAAAAATATTTTGCAAATTTTTTAAATCAAATATCAAAACACACAGAAAATCAAGTAAAATTATGGATATTTAATATAATCAGAAATTTTCAACTAAACAATATATATTGTGTTATCAAAAATTTTTTTCTCCAAACTGATGCACTTTATATTGTTTTTTAACGTTTTTCATTGATTCAAATTATATTATCAAGAATTATATAAGTGCTGAGATAAAAAATATATTTTAACTTTTAAATCACCGAATTTTATATTTTAAGAAAGTTTCTAAATTAGTTATCATAGTAGTGAAATTTCTCTTGGTATTTTTAATGCATTTAATAAAACTGCTTATTAAAGTTATTAAAATATATTTTATTATTAAAATAAGGGCTAATTTTATTATAATCAAAATTTATTTCTTTTAAGAATCATTTTGGAAGTGCTGTTCATGCCATGTCATAAAGTTTTTCATCTTTCAATAAATTTATATCATTTAAAGACGATCTTATTTTCAAAATTTTACAATGTAGAATGAGAAATATCTACGATTTCTTTATAATGAATTTTTCATTGAATGAATTCTTGAATAAATTTTTCAAGTTACAAGATTTGTTTTTATATAAATTGAACTAATTAATTAAGAATTATACTCTGTATATTTAAGCATACCATAAAAAAACATTTAAAAGGAAGAAAATATTTAAAAAGAGAAAATCATTTTAAAAAGAGAGAAAAGACTAAGAGGCTACAATAAAGCCTGAGATAAAAATACACACAAGGATTTTTTATTTGTATTTTGGGACAAAGGATAATATAATTTTCCTAAGTCTCAATAACAACTGAAACTCTAATCTTTCTATATCGCTTCTTGATAACTTGAGTAAAATTTGATTTTTTTGATGCTATTAGCATATTTAAATTTTTATAAGTTTCCATTAATAATATTTCAGTTATATGAAATTTTCTTTTTCTGCAAATAATTTTTTATTACGTTACTATAGTCAAAATAAGATTAAATTTTCCCTTTTTTATCATAAAAAATAGCACGTCAAAATAATATTTCAAAACACTGAAATTTCGACAAAAAATTTTTAAGTTTTCAATTTTTGAATAATCATAACATCCAGAAAGGTCCAATGGAAGTAATATTCATTGAAAGTTTTATTTTTATTTTGAGTAAAACAAACTTATTTGTTTTGGTAATATTATTGTTATGACTTTTTTTTTTTAGAAATGTAACTTGACTTAGATAACCTGTATAACAATTAAGATTCATAAAGGGCACTGTGCATTGTGAATTTTGACGTATTCACAAAATTAAATAGGTGTCTTTCATAAGATTACTCTTCTGTAATCTCCCTAAGTTAATAGATCCAAAAATTACCATATAATATTAATACAAATAATTTTGTAAATAACTTTATACTAAAATGAAAACCCCTCATATGCATTAAAATGGAACTGACCAATTTAATATTCCAGAAATTTTATATGAAAAAATCAAGATTTTTTCGTAATTTACACATTAACAAGATTTGTAATACAAAACAATAGTATCACAAACTTTGAGCAAAGTATGAAACTTAAAATGGAAAGGATTAAAAGAATGAAAACAGATAATCTAAAGGATTAAGAAATGAAAATCGAAAGAATGGTTAAATAAACACAATTTTTAAAGGAAACTAAGCTATGCCAAAATTATATTGAAATATAAGAATAAGAGTTTTGTTTATGGGACGCTCCTGAAGCTTTTCCTCATTTTTCAACAACTTATTATTTCCAAATCTGATTCTTTCCAGGAGCTTTTTTCATTTTCCCTGGACATGACACAATAATTATAAAATGCAAAGTTTATTTCACGGAATAAAGTTAATATTATAATCAAACAAAGATTGAGAAATTTTCTGAAAATTTTGTTTATCTTTAAAATGATTTGGCGCTTCTCTGCAAGCTGCGCCCGTGGCATGATAGCCCCCCCCTGTCGCTACGCCACTGACTGATACAGTATACTGGTTTTTACGAATTCGTGGAGACAGGGAAAACAGTTAGTAAAATAAAAAAATAATGTGTTTTAGATTATTAAAATGTTAAAAAAAACCATATTGACGTTTTTAATAAATTAAATATTAAAAAAATATTTAGAAAGTACTGTAAGAAACACGTGTAAAATAAGATTCATACTTAAAAACAGAACTTTTTTTCACTTCATAAATGTAAATCAGGCAAAGTTATTATTTATTTTTTTCCATTTAAAAACATTAATTTTTAAAAATATATTTTTTCCATTTTATTCAATGTATAAAAGCATTTTGCTGTTTTCCTCTTAAAGAATTACTTTAAGAGGAAATTAGCCAAGTCTTATTAGCCATTCAATTGCTTCTTTGGCAGATGGACTTTACACTACATTATTTTCTTGTTCGATATCTGAAAGCTCCTTTTCCTTCTCATTTTTTATTTTCTCAATGCTTTCATCATCCGATATTTCTATCGTACATATCACCCGGGTGTATATTTGAATAATCCTCAAAAGAAATTTTTGGCAGCAAAAAGTTTCTTTATCGCATTAACTCTTTCTTTGTTCTAACGTACAGGAAGGAGAGTTTTTCCACTTGCTCTGCTTTTACTTACAGGTCGTATGGGAGTCGAATTCGGCACCAGAGTTCTTTATCATCAAAGGTCTGATATTTATGTCTACGATTATTATTCCCTCAATATCAGGTATGCCTATATGTGTCGCTTCACTGTTCAAGAATAAATCAAGTTCTCGGGTATTACGTGATGGTTTGGTTTGTTTGTCGCTCAAAAGTCAGTTTTTGCACACGTGGGCTAATTAGACCGGGACCTACGGTTTAAAGTGGGTCCCGAACCACTACAAACATCCATGCCCAAGGTGGGATTCGAACCCACGAACTGTTGAACCGAAGGCAAGAGCGCTAACCATTCGGCTGCCAGCTCGGCCGGGTGTTACATGAAAAAATCAAATAAAAAATTGAAGAAAATATCAGGTCTTAAATATAGAAAAATAAAAAGAAAACCATTTTTCAGAAACATAAGTTCAGAAAAATGAGATTTTTAAAAATTTTAGTTCTTAAATGAGAGTTAAAATCTTCATTGTCTACAGATCATAAAAAAATGGTCTACTGTAATCAGTTAAATTCTATTCATGTTGTTGTTGGCTTATCCTCTTTAAAGGTCTGACATTTGTCAGATCAACGCCATTAAATTGTTGACAGTTAGAAAGTCAATGACTAGCAAGGGACTTGAGGATAAATTCACCCGGGAAAGTCCGACGCAATCCAGAATATGTTTCGGTGAACCTGGATGGTCACAGCATTTTTTACAAGTGGGATACATTTTTGTACCACGTTCAAACGATAAACATTTTAGATATCCACTTGAGAATCTGGTCAAGGCAGTCTGAGATTTTCGGTCACATTGTATTTCCAGAAGAGTTCCAGGAGATGTTCCAGAGTACCATTGGTGTGTTGGTGGAATTTGCCAGATTGAATTAAGTCTAGATTTTTCATTAGAGTAAAGTTCCTGATATGTAAGTGATGAATCAGTAGGCGTATTTTCCTCACTGCCCTCTTTGGTCAATCGATCTGCGGTCTCATTGCCACTAATATTTACATGGGATGGAATCCATTGGAGATGTACAACATGTTCTTGGGAGATCATTTTATTTTCAGGAGAATACATAGACTTGTTTCATCCTTTATAGAGGACCAGTCACTGAGATGTTGCATTGCACTGCGGCTGTCTGACAAAATCAAAAGTTCTCCAAAATCGCAGTTGCTGGAAATGAGAGCAGCAAGCCCCACTTTAATCGCTATTAACTCACTTATGAAAACTGAACACGAGTCAGAGTTACGTTTCTTTAGCGTGATTTCAGACTGAGGGGTTCTAATATAGACTCCGCTCCCAGTACGGTCTTTTGTACGACTATCATCGGTATACATTTGCACTGCATCGCAAGGAATGCAATAAATAATTTCTAGTGCTAATTGTCTAAGATGATCTCCGATGTGAGTTTGCTTGTTTGCAGTGGAATTCAGATCAAAGTGAAAGATGACTCTTGGCATTCCCTCTAAGACATCAAAACAAGGTTTTAAAGATTGAGGTTCGACATTGCGCGAAAATAGAGTTTGAGATTCTGCCAAACTAAAAGGGGTGAATTTTTTTAATCTATGATTATTGTGCCAATTGTGTAAATACAAGGAGGTAGGATGATGCGAGCCGTAGCTATAGATTTTGTTCAAATATTTAACTATATAAGTTAGCTCTTCTTCTAAAGTGCAATGGTTGTAAGTTAGCCTCGTATAAAGCAATAGCTGAAGGGCAGCTATTTCTGAGTCCTAAGATGATACGAGCGGCACTTATTTGTACTCGTTCTAATTTCAAGATATTTGTTTCAGATGTGCAGGAGTAAATCGGATAACCATATTCAAGAATAGGTCTTATAAGTGAAATATATGTGGTTCTGAGGGTGTTTTCGTCAGCACCCCAATCTCTGCCAGCCAGATATTTGAGAATGTTAAGGCGCTTACGAGCCTTTGGAACTAGATGGTCGATATGCGTGTTACAGTTGAATTCAGGGTCGAGAATAAAACCGAGATATTTAGGATGTTTTTCATAAGTGAGAAGCTGGAAATTGAAAACCAATGCTGGTTTATAGTAATATAGGTGTTTATCAGTGGTGAAAAAAGTTTCTATTGATTTTGCTGGATTGAAAGTTAGTTTGTGTTCTGTTGCAAACTCACAGTTGAGTTCCGTTTCGATGTTCTTTACATTAGAGCTTGACTTCCAGAGTACTATATCGTTAGCGAAGATTGCTATGTCAACAAGTGTTGGTTTCTTTTTCTCAGCTCCTGCCAAAAAAAGGGAGAAGAGAGTAGGGTTCAAGACTGATCCCTGAGGAACGTCCTGACCCAGTCTAAAAGCATTTGAAAAGATCTTGTTGAGCTTGACTCTGATCGATCTGTGGTGCAGGAAGTCGGCAATCCAAACGAAAGCAGATCCCCTAATATTGGAGGAATCATGTAATTTAATGATAAGTTTGTCTTTTCACACAGTATCAAAGGCCCTAGATAAGTCAAGCAGGGCCGCCACAGTATGTCTTGTTGGCTTAAAGTTTTGGGCGTCTCTTATCTTCTGACAGAAGTAAAGGACGTGGTCCATGGTGCTATGCTTTATTCTAAATTCGTATTGTTCGGGTGGTGTTAAATGATTCATATGCCAAAAATAAAGAAGTTTAGTAAGAAGCATTTTTTCCCATTAGTTTACAAGTTATACTGGTGTGGGCAATCGGTCTGTAACTTTCTGGGGAGACTGCTTCTTTTCCTGGTTTTCTGACGGGGGTGTCAGTGGCTCTTCTCCAGTCAATAGGTACATTTCCACTGGACCAGGAAAGGTTGATAATGTCCAATAATCTTTGTTTGCCAATGAGGCCTATGTTTTTCAACATTTGACCGTGTATTCCATCTGGGCCAGGGGACTTGGTCATATCCATGAATGCCACCGCTGAAAGTAGTTCTAGAAAGGAGTACATCAGTGACATTTGGGAGGTACAAACATCTATTCTGCGACAACCATTGATTATATTCCTTGCCTTTTTCTTAACATGTCTTTCTTCATGGGAGAAACTTAGTCTGCTGTCCTTCTGATAAAATGAGCCGAGTATATTGGCTGTAGATTTATCATCGGGTGTGATTTGGCCAGAAAAGTCTCTAATTGTGTTGCAAGTTTCAGATTACGGTTGTTCCTTATTTATTCCCTTGATGATTTTCCAGAGCTTACTATCCGACGTTCTAGCATCAAGCTTATTACATATATTAGTCCATTTGATCTGCTTTAAGTTTGCATAGGCAGTCTTTATTTTAGCGTTAATTTTATTTAGCTTGACACGAAAGCTGCTATCAATAATGTTGGCTGTTCCTTGCAGTAGTTGCTTTCCCTCCATTAGAGGCAGTTCCAGAAGTGGATCTTTATAGGTGAAGATTAACACATGGTGTTTTATGTTTCCCTTGGGAATAAATAGTTTTGCGCTATTTAGTACAATTTCCTTGAATTTGATCCAATTTGCATTTATATCATCGGTCAAACAATTAGTATTCAAGTGGCAGTCGATGAATTGCTGGAAAGAGTCCCAATTAGCTTTAGCAAAGTTCCAATAGAATTCTCTGGTAGTGTAAATGCGCTGTTTTTCCTGTATATATATTAAGATAGAGAAGGGAATCCCCCCAATTGTATCCATTACAGTCCAATTACATAATTGATGGATGTTTGAACTGACAAATGCAATGTCAAGCACCTCTGTAGTATTATAGCTATAAGAAGCATGGGTGGGAGTACCGTCGTTGAGTATCATAAAACCAATGTCATCTAATAAATGAAGTAGTCGTCCTCCTCTGGTGTTGCTTGAAGAGTATTCCCAAGAGGGATGTTTGGCATTGACATCACCAACGATAATCATGCTATCATTCGTAGCCAACGCGAGGCTGTCAGGAAATCGAGATTGATTTGGAGGGTAGTAAACATTGTATATATGAAATGGTCTTCCTCTCCAGGTGACAACAATGCCCTGAATTTCAAGATCAGGATTTGTGTTCACAAAGTCAATGCTTTTGTAGTTTATACCCTTAATCAAAAACGGCTTCTTTTCTGGAGGGTCGGTCAAGTCGATAGATATTATATCCTTTAATTTTTAGGTTCCAAGTCTTTCTTAATTTTGTTTCTTGGATAGCAATAATTTGAACATCGTGTGCATTCGCAATATCTAAAATCTGGTCAAGTTTAACTCTTGTAGCAGTGGTTGAGAGTCCAATTATATTGCAGTGTAAGATTTTTAGCTTTCCTGGAGACTGCGTAGTCCACTTTTCGTGTGGGGCCCTCTGCCTAAACCCCAAACGCATCCCTGTTTATTCTGCGCGACGGACGATGCAGCATCATTTACATTTGTCAACAAAGTCATATGCAGGAGGTAATGTGCAGCTTCTGTTGGACCGAGGTCTGAAGCACCCACGGACAATCCAAAGGTAGAAGTCTGTCTATGCTCCATTGCATGCACGTTTTAGCTGAGCGTAATGGAACGGCCTTCACGTCATGGGTGACCCTGTCAGGAGAATTCTCTCCCGACTTACTCTGTCCGTTCAGCCCAGGTACACCCCTCGCCGACGTGCAGGACTTGAGGGGGAAAATCTATTCATAAAAATAGCGATTGTCTGATGATGAAAAAATAGATTAAATTTAATAATTCTTAATTTTTATACAGCTTCATTTACCTATATACATAACTCTTTTCACTTAGTACTTTTGCATAAGTTAAATTACTTTTTAATTTTAACCATTTTTTGTTTTAAATTTATTAATTTTTTTTAGAATCCTTATTATGTGTTCATTTTTCTAACATGAGATGTTATTATTAGGTTATTAATAATGTAATTTACATCATTTAATTTCAAATTTCCTAAATTTAAATGTTGTAAACATGTTTCCATTGCATACCTGCCAACCTTTAAGGAAAAAAAATCAGTAGATTCTACTGATTTTTGGGGAAAAAATCAGGAGACACTGCTAGTGACATTTTTTCTAGAAACAGAATGTTTAAAACGGTAGTACAGCAAAAAGACAATTTTATTGTTTGGATTATACATGCAGAGAATGATTTAGGTTAAAAATATTTTATGTTTTAATAAAATATACATGAACTTTATAAAGGAATTATGAAAGATAAAAGAATATACAAAGAAAATGTAAAAAAATTAACATCAACGCGTTTATGTCTCAATATTTATTTCATAGCGCAACTTTTACTACAGTAGTGCAATTTTATAAGTATTAAACTTATATAATAAAAACATAAAATGCATTATGAAATAAATTTAATTCGGCGACAAATATTTAGTTTGAAGGAAATATTTTCTGAACTTTTTTTTTTTTTTAATAACGGCGGGCACTTGGGTTACTAACCCTTCGCCACAAAAAGGCCGGAAACTGCTACTCATTTGTCGTTACCCAGCGGGCACCTGTGAACCAAGTCACGGAGGCGAGTAGCATTACCCGCGTCATACCACCACAGACCCGTTTATAGGGTGGGCCACATTCATACATCAACACACAAGAAAGGACAGAGAAACAGATTTTCTGAACTAGAAATATTCCTCTTAATTCTGGTCATCTCTGAATGCTAATTACACGACTGCCCACTTGTAGGAGTCTTGGCAGGTTACCGCGTCATCTATCCACGGCGGAATTGAAACTAGAAGGAACATATTTAAAAAATCATAAAAATAAATGTATATATATTTATTATCATTACATTAATGCCCCACCTGTGTGGACTATTTAAGCTCCTAAAACAGCTCACAATAGTTTTTTTCCGGCAAAATTTCGGTAGTTTTTAAATTTTTCACTGAAATTGAAAAAAATCAGTAGATTTTCATACATTATCGAGAGAAATGAAAAATCAGTTTTCCAATAAAATCGGAAGAGTTGGCAGCTATGCCATTGTATCTGGTGTTAAAATTAAATATTTGAGAAGTTTAAATTCATTGTATATGTAAATTCTATTTTTATATTATTTGGCAATATTAAAAGTTTTATATATTTTAATTATGCAATTATTTTCTGTGTTTTAATTTTTACAAGGCTAATATTAGTATTTTACAAAATAATGAACCAAATTCTAATACTCTCCTATACTTATCTTTCATAAGAAAATTTTTAAGCTGCAATGTGCGTGTGTGTTTGAAATTATTACTGGACTGATATATTATACATTTATTATATTCAAATTTATTAATACTGAAGTTTTTTTTTAAAAAAAATTCCTTTTAATAAGCATTTAGTTTAATATAGAAGTTTTTGTTAAAAATACAATTTAACTTTTAGGAATTCTAAGTAACAGAAATAATGGTGAATGTGAGTAAATAGTCATTTTTTAGAAGTTATATAAATACAAAATCCTATTTTGTGATATTTGTATTTATAAAATATATTACTGTTTAAAAATTGTTGTATTAAAAAGTATAAAACATATATGAATATTTATGCATTACATTTCTATACTACTCAATAAAGTCAAAAATTTTACAAATTAAAAAAAAAATTCTCACAATATTTTCTGCACCTTATTTATTCTTCAGAGAAGTGTATGTAATTTTGATATAAATTTCATTTCGTGTTTTATAATTAATGGATGAAGCAGCCAAAAACCTTCAGTTAAGCCAAATAGTCATTTCATTAAATTCTTGATTACACTATGATATTAATGTATTTTTTAAAAAATGCTCTTTTTATAACATACATAATTTTACTTTATTATTCCTAAAATTTATTTTGAAATTTTTAAAAATCTTTCCTAAAATTTCATTGAGTACAGCATACTTAGTTTATTAATTAAAGATTGCAATTTGGGAACTATTTGACTGAAATGATTTCATTTTCTTTAGGTACAGTAAAATTAGGAATGTTCTTTTCTTTAAAAAAATTTCTTTTTTTTTCTCTATCCCACTCTATTACTTAACTATATTTGTTTTGACATTGCGAGTAATACTGGCTTGTTCTAACACCTTCCCAATTTTGTAAATTTAACATTGTTCTGTCATTGGAATAATAGCATTCAAAATATTAAAATAGGAATTTTCAACCCAGGTCTTGAAAACGCAGTCATAAGCTTTCAAATTAAGCATTAAAAATTTACATTTTGGAATGCCACTGTGATTTATTTTAAAATACAGCTACCAACTTAAATTAATTTTAGCTGGTTCATTTCCATTGTATAGTTAAAAATTACCATTTGATTTATCATTTCATAATTTTTTAGCTTCTGATTTTTTCAAATAAATAACCTGATTTTTCAGAGATCACAGAAGAGTTAAATTCATAAAAACTTGGTGAAACTCCAACAATCATTTCCTGTCACTTAAAAATGATTGGAAAATTTAGAAAAACAAATGGGTTCCTCATTAACTGAATAAAGATAAATAAATTAAATTAAAACTTATGAATTATTTTTCTTTCTATGAATTCTAACGACTTTTTCACAATCAAAACGATCCATTATTCAATCGATGTGTGACTAGTAATGAAAAGTGGATGCTGTACAACGATCGTCGACATTATACATCATGACTTTGCACAAAGCATTACACTTCCCAAATTTCTTGATAAAGTTATGATTGTTGGGTGGTCTTGACTGATTTCACTGCTGCCTTTTAAAACCAGACGAAACCCTCACTGCAGAAGTATTATAATGAAATGCATCAGAAACTTGCATTTAAAAAGACAGCAGTCAATTAGATAGGCCCAATTCCCCACAACACTAGACTATATCTTTGAATAACCTCTGGTTAAAAATTGCAAATGTTGGGATATGAAACTATATATCACGCACCATATTCATCTGCCCCTCTCCTACAGAATAGTGTTTTGTCGAATATCTGGATAACTTTCTACATTAGAAATAATTCAGAAATGCTGAAATGGCATTCAACAGGTCTCCAAAACTGCTAAATTTTAGAATATTGGCATAAAAAACTTGTTTCCTGCTAGCAAAAATGTGTTGAAACTAATGGCTCTAATTTTGATTAATAAAATTTGATCTATAAGATCAAAAATAGACCATAAAAATTGGGCATTTCATGTTACAAGTTGATAGTATGAATATGTTAGGTGTGATTTTTAACTTTCTAAATAAATTAGTGAAATCGCTTCTTGATTTTCTAAAATATTTTACATGAAATTTATCACAAAAGTCAACTTAAAAAGCATTAGCTTTGTTATAATTGCCAGAATTAATGCAGTGAATACACTGAAAATAAATAACTGAAAACATGTGTGAAAAAGTTCTTTATTTTAAACAATATTTATACAATTGAAACTAAGATTTACATCACACCGATCATAAAAGCTCTGCAGGTAAGTAATGTGTTTGATGATATACCTTTACCTTTTTTAAAGTGCAACCATTGCTGTTGCTGAGTCCGGAAATAACATATGATAATTAATAACAGGTACATAAGCTGCAACAATCACTCGTCCTATAAAAAAACAAAGTTTTGACAAATTATTCTCAAACTAATGTAGAATATTTAGCAAAAACAATTATTTAGAAATCATAATTTGTAAAGGATATTTACCTGCAAAGTACCTTCCATGTAAGGCACTAACAGAAGCAGTGGCAGCTGTGAGATTTGGACACTTAACATACACATTCCCTTCAGGTGAATTCTTATCCACAAAAACATGGAGAGCACCACCATGATTTCTACATTCTTCAATGACATCATTTCTGATTTCTTCATCCCAATTTGGGCCTGATTCTCTGTATAAAATTAATTTAAATAGATTTTCGCATAATACATCTTTTATAAACACAAATTTTTTTTTTTTTTTTTAGTATTTTTAATAATGAACTAAACAATTTATTTCATTCACTACAAGAAATTAATTCACCTATTTCCTTTATATCTGATGATTAACTAATTTTTATAGAAAAAAGTTGAATGAAATAGTTTGTTGACATTATCTGTTGGGAATTCACTATTCTTGATATAACAGTTAATGCTATGTACTTCCAAAATATCATTGGTTGCCTGTTCAAATGGTTTGTCTTGATTTCCAATTTTCAGATTTATTTGTCCTAAATGACAATGTACAAAATTAGCTTGTCATCTTAATGCAAAATATTTTGATGGTGAAATCAGTGTAATTTAACACTGAGCTGGTAGCAGTATAACTAACACTTCTGCCTTTAGTTTAACAGTACATGGTTGCTGGCACCAGTGCTTTGAAAGTTGGCTATTTTTTCCTTATATCAAATGCACTAACAACCCCATAGGCCATGAAATAAAAACTAGACTTTTGCTGTAGTTCGTACATCCACTTGTTAGCATGTTTGAGAGCAGGTTTAACCCCATACAATTATTAATTGCTAGATAAAACTTTATTTGAATTGCAATATAGTATTAGTTATAAAAAAAAAACATTACGCTGCAATGGGTTTGAATCCCACCTTGGGCTTGGATGTTTATATTGGTTCAGAATCCATTTTAAACCAAAGGCACCAATCTAATTAGCCCTTTTTGCAAAAAAAAAAAAAAAAAATAAAATAAAAAAAAAAAAAATTGCAAAAAATAAAAAAAAAAAAAACTGTTGATTGACCAACAAATAAAATCAGTCAGTATATTTTAACAAAAAGAATGAGTATTTGTCTGATTTAACTCTAATAAATATTTTGAATGCATTTCAGCAAGTTTTAATTTTGCTTCACATCTACTGTACAAATAAAATAGCATAAAACATATGGGGCAAAAACCTTGTGATAAAAAAAATTTCAAAGGAAAACTTACATTCATTATGTATAATTTTAATATTTCAGACAATCTAAGCATGTCCGTCAAGTACCTGATCTGATGTTTATTTTTTAAAATTTGAAGAACCTTAAAAATGCACAAATTTCACATAATTTTTATGATAATGAAAAAAGAAAAAAATCTAAATAATTTTAATGATTGAGACGTTATTTTATTTAGTTTCACTATTTCTCTCTCTCTCTCATGAGCTACATCTAAATATTTATTAACTTAAGTATGACTCAAGGTATCAGAATCATAAGATTAGTCACACTTTTCAGAATTTGGTAAACATTTTTCTGGAAAAATTAATTTTACTCTTGAATTAACAATAAACTGAAAAAAGCAATAGTCGATAAACCAAACAAATAAACTACATTATTAATATATTTTTAAGTACAGGGTGATTATAAAAAAACTTTGCCAACATCTGCACTTCTAGCGTCCATTCTATTTAACCGATCAAGATGATACTTCAAATATAGTTCTTTTGAGATATGCGCTCAAGATTCTGTGAATGGCAACACAGTGGGCCCGCAATTACAGTTATAGTGACAGAAACTCGAAATTTTCGAATGGCAACGCCTACTTTTTACCATCGCAAAATGTTCAGCACATGCGAAAACCCTAAATAGCGTTGAAACGGTACCGATATGCCCGAAAACCGACGTGTTATACACATACAAACAGTTCTTCAAGGCGCACGGAGGAATAATGCATACGACAGAGACAAGACACTGCTCAATGATGAGAACACATAGAGAAAAAATCTTTATTAATTTCAAACATTTTCCAAATGAGTGCAATCACAGGCAATTACGCATTGCATGCGGGAAACGGTGGACAATGTCGCTGCACGCAACATGGCACGAGGGATGTTTCCAATCTCACGCCGTATAGAATCCTTTAAGTCCGACAATGTTTGAGGATTGCACAGATAAACTCTGGATTTGAGATAGCCCCAAAACCAGAAATCCATAGGCGTCAGATCTGGGGATCGCGCAGACCACGGAAAAGAATAATAGCGTGAGATGATGCGATCACCAAAATGCTGATCCTGGAGCCTTTTAACTGACCTCGCTATATGTGGAGGTGCGCCATCTTGCATCCAAACAATGTCATTGAGTGCATTCAGCCGACGCAACTCCGGTAACACATAATTTTTCAGCATGGCTGCATACCGAGGGCCCGTTACAGAACATGCTGCAGGGCCAGTCGGGGTCGTTTCCTCAAAGAAGAAAGGGCCCAGAACAAATGTAGCTGTAATGCCGCACCACGCAGTCACTTTGGCGTCAAATAATGGTACTGGCGCCACAGCATGAGGATTCGTCTCTCCCAAGTGCACACAATTCTTTGTGTTAATGCTGCCATTTAAGGTGAAATGCGCCTCGTCCGTCCATAGTATGCGAAGTGGCCAGTCGTTATCCGCATCATATCGTAACAAAAATGCATCTGCGAAGTCCAGACGTTGTTGTGGGTCACCCGGCTCCAACATCTGGACGCGCTGGAACCGATAGGGAAACATGTGAAGTACCGAGCGCAAGAGCTTGCGGACCATTGAGTTCGGAATATCCAACATGCGCGCTATGCCTCTTGCGGTTTCTGTGTGTCCTGCAGTCACTGTATGGTGCACTTCCATGACAACGTCCTCAGAAACAGTTGGCCGTCCGGAGCGCTGTTTGTCACAGGTGCAGCCTGTATCTTCGAATTTCCGCACTAAATCACGCAGAGCTTGCAGAGTACATGGGCCGCGTCGTTGTCGATGATTGCGGCGATACACACGCAAGGCTTCCGCAGCGTTCATCCCATTTTGGTAATAGAGTTTGATCAATTCACCGCGAGCTTTCCTAGGAAGACTCATATCGTCGGCATGTGCGAGTTCCCGAATGAAGACTTCGCATACCCGCTTGGTATTTCATAGGTTTCCTACACTGAATATCTGGCGACCGGCGTTCTGTGATTGGTTTCTTGACTCTGTCACATGCAAATTTATTGCGTGCGCCCAGATCGTGTTTTATTGGCCGGTTTTCAGAACACTTTTTTGTGTTTGCAGAACACGTCCGTTTTGAGACATATCGGTACCGTTTCAACGCTATTTAGGGTTTTCGCATGTGCTGAACATTTTGCGATGGTAAAAAGTAGACTTTGCCATTCGAAAATTTCGAGTTTCTGTCACTATAACTGTAACCGCGAAGTCCACTGTGTTGCCATTCACAGAATCTCGAGCGCATGTCTCAAAAGAACTATATTTGAAATATCATCTTGATCGGTTAAATAGAATGGACGCTAGAAGTGCAGATGTTGGCAAAGTTTTTTTATAATCACCCTGTATTTTAGTTTTTCTGTAATTTGAACTGAGCTTTTTAATAAAATATTTTTAAAGTATCTTTATTATTTATATTGCAATGACTAACAAAAACCACATCTTCATAAATTAAAATAATTACTTTGCTGGATCAAACATGTTAGACAAAACAAAGCATTGAGTTGCAACTGAAACTGGTGGATTGCCAGCCATAGGTGATGCAGATGCTTGTGCTGTTAATTGAAGAGCTTTAACAGCAGCTTGTGGTAATTCCAAACCAGTACCTAAAATGTAAAACATGATAAATTAGAAGTAACTAATGGCCAAAATGCATATTTTTATACACTCAAGAACTTTAATTTTATAGAAAAATATGGTAAAAATCACAGAATTTTTTTAAAAATATTCCAACTTTTAAATTAGGAATGTAAGTTAATCAAATGTTTAAATTATTAAAAATACCTTCAGCTAATTTTGCCATTAGTTGTAGGCGCCCTGTGGCTCCAAGATCAATACCAGCTCTATCCATTTCTTCTGTATCTAAGAATGATGGTCCTTGAATAAGATCAGTGCGATCAGTAACAGTTCCTACTTTCATAGGCCTCCCAGCTAATTCAAAACCATTCAACTGGTCCAATGCTTTTTTGGCACTTTCAGAATCACAAAACTAAAAAGAAATAACTTTTTGAATTTTTTAGAGTTTAGGGAAAGATAGAAAAAAAAAAGTTGTTTATTATGAGAGATAAAATAAGTAATTTAAAAATGAAATACTGGTAAGTAGTTGAGTAAAAGCAAACTTTATGATAAATATAAAAATAATTGACAAAAACAGATTTCTTTTAATTTCAAAAATTAAATTACATATTGATGCAAATAAAATATATTAATTTTCACATAAATGAGTAAGAATAAGTTTAAAAAAATGTGCTAAATGGGTGCAATTACTAATATATAAAAATAAGAAAAATGAAATATTTTAGATTGAAGGAAATTAAGGCAAGAGATAAAACAATATTTAATATTTCAAATTTTTATTATAGTAGAATAAAATCTGTGTAAATGAGAACACACATAATTATTTAATCTCACCTCCTAATAAATATCTCTCAAAATGATTCATATAACAGTTTAAACAAATGTAGAAAATGATTTGCTTGAGCAGCTGGTGTATTAGGTTACTACTCTTTCTATGAGATGTAACATATATAATCCTCTTAAAATCTTGGTTATTGGTCTATATTAAGGACCACAATACATTTTTGATCAACCACCCCTAAAAATTTCTCAATTCTCTTATGATCCCCTATGGGAAAAAAAAAAAGGAAAAAACTTGTTTCCTAAATGATTTACTTTTATCAAATCGAATTTTAAATAAATTGATGTGAATTAAATCAAATTTTGACATAAATATAGGTGTGATTGATGTATGTCTATATCAAAATGTTTGGTTCAAAATTCATTAATTTTAGCTCTTAGTTGCCACAGAACTCCATATTCAATGTTTTTTCTTGGTATGTTGATGACTGAAGCTAAATTCAATTACATACCAGTTCAGGAATACAATTAAAAAGGAAAATATCTCGTTACAAAGTTTAGATATTTTTATATAATTTGCATTCATTCAAATTTTATATATCAAATTTTACAATTAAATTATAAAAAAATATCATTGCTTTAAGGTCAACTAATTTTAAGAGATTTCATCTTGCAAATTGCAAATGATTATCGATAGTTTCAATTTGAACATAAAATGCAAATAATTGGGTTGCAACCATTGAATTGTGCAAATACATATGTCAATTTTTTGTTAAATATAAAAGCTTGATTATTTTCTGTGAGAAATTCTATTACTGTTTCAAGTAGTTCAACAAAATGTGTAAACATGTACCTCTTGACAAATATATTTTGGCAAATACAGTAATTGGTTAAATGGTTCAACATATACCTAGTAAATTTTAGTCATGACTTAAATATTGTGCTTTAATAATATTGATCCACTTAATACACAACTATGGAATTATGAAGACTGTTACTGGGATATTTTCCTACCAAAGTCTTATAATGCATAACACATTATGATACAACCAATAATTTAAAAAAATAATTAAAAATATGCATACTGTGAAATTAAATGATGTATAATCTATAAAAGCTTTATTTTTAATATTATTACAAATGGCAGCCCAAATGTAAATAGCCCATACTACATTGTTTACAATAAATTTGTGATTAAATGGTATTAGTATTTCTTTTGTGCTGAGCTCAAATGGACTTTATTTAATTTTCTTGTGGTTGGCAACTAGAACTATTTATGAGGGGCGCTGTGTATTTTGACATGGAGAGCGGATGGCAAATGAAGTAACAAGATAGCCAGAAATAAGTTTTGGTTCCAGCAAAGGAGAGAAGGAGGTCGACGATGTTTGGGGGAAGACCAGCACCAGACAAATCGAGTTGCCCGTAAGAAGAACCGAGACTGGGAGCTGTGAGAGGCAAATTCATCGGTTAAAATGGGAAAAGACATGGTTCAAAGATAAACCAAGATATACGATATTTTCCACTGAGACAAATTTCTAGAAACAGAACACGAGATGGTCGAATTAAGCCGAAGGCCATAAGGAAAAGAAAATCCAGTTGAACAAGCCTGCCCACGCGTCCTATTAATGCATGCCTCAATATACTTGTAAATAATGAGGAAATTTCATTTATGTAATGTAGTTAAGCATTTTAAGCAACGTCTAATCCTGTGTGAAGCATACAATTTTATGTTTTAATAATAAGTGTGTCAAAAATGCTACTAATCATAATGAGGCCGACCTTACATTAAATTTGGCCATGTTATTTATGTAATTCTAAATTAATATTTGTAATAAGCTTTATTAATTAATAAGAACCTAGGATTTCCTTAAGTGTCTGTTACTAATATTAATTAACTAATAAACTCTAGCATAAGTAAAAAGTATAAAATATAATAAGACACTCAGTACACTTTGTCAATCTCCTAGATAAAATTGAATCGAATAATACAATATCAAGTCCAGCAGTTGAAATTGAACAATTGTTGAACAGAAATTTTACTGCTACTTGTAAAGACAGTCAGATACTTTATTGTACACTTTTTAAAGGCTTCAGCATTATTCATGTTTGTCTCCAAAGAAAATGTCATAAGAAAGGAGTGTGAAATAAAATTTAAATGTAAAATTATTGAAAAGGCAGACAGATAAATGCAATTGAATTAATAAGTATATAAATTCAGATTACATTATTTTCATTACTTAAATATTTATAAATAAAATAAAAGAGATATACCAAGAGATTTCACAATTTTTTTATGCAACAGCCACATATTCTTGATTACACTGTGGTTCACAGTTTTTCATATAAATCAACGAGAAACAAGTCAAGGTGATATTAAATTACTTTTATGAAAGTGAAAATAATTCTTCCAACTTCATTAAGAAAATACTATAATAACTGCATAACAAAGAAACATTTAAAAAGCAAATTCCATGAGAGTTCAAAATATTTAAGAGATATTCTCACACCATCTTCATGTCATTCTGAAGCAATCAATACAAAGAGATTTATGACAGTAAACAATTTTCTCGAACAAAAGATTTACAAATAATAAACTACATTAATAAAAATTTATTTTAAGTATTTTTAGAGAAATAAATGTTATATTTTGTTTTATATTGATTTTCATTATATATATGCAAAACTATCACATAACATTTTAATATTGAAGACTTATTTAAGTTTTCTTCATTACTAATAAACATGGAAACAAATCATGTTTATCAGTATTATATATAGTGCCACTAAATATATATACACACACAGTGGTTTGTAATGTACATACAGCACAGTTTTATTTTAAAAAAGAGCATGAATTCATAAGAAAGATAAATGTTACATGAAGCTTTATTATTCCTCTTTATTTCTCGACTGTATTTTTTTATTATTTCTATGCTGTAAATATTAAAATATTTACAGCATAGAAATATTTTGTCATTAGATTCATCAGCCCTAAATTAATAGAAAAAATACAAATAATAATTACTTACTGTTACAAAACCATAACCTTTGGATCTTCCTGTTTCTGTATCTTTAAGAAGTTCAATTTTATCAATCTAAAAAATTAAATTTGTTACAGATCATTACTTGTTATGCAACAGAAAACAGAAAATTGAAAGTAATTGTTTCATTTTTCAATATTGATTCAATTTCAAAATATTGAATCAATCATATGTAAGTTGTCACCAAGACGAATTTGTAGAATTTGTATAATTTAAGCAAACCACTAAATTAAAATTAAAATAACAAAAGTGAAAAAGAATATTGTTCTATGGAAACTGCCATTTAATATTACAAATTTCAGTGAATCCTGAATATACGACTTTATAACTACTATAAAAGTATATATATATATATAAACATGAAGAAAGATAAAGATCTCAAATATCTTATTCTTTCTTACTTTAAATTATATTCATAAAGTATTTTTAAAAGGTTTATGACAACAACAGATTTCACGATACAATGTTGCAACTCACAGACAGAAAAATTTTTAAAAAGTTATATTTAAGAAACCTTATTTGTGGATATAAAATTTTTTCAATCTATATTATTTTCACAAAAATATGTAAGTAAGTTATGAAAAGTAAATTTTACATTTAAATATGAATAATATTTTAAGCCTAAAATACTCTTTTTGTAAAAAAAATAAATAAATAAAAAAATAAAAAAAAATTTATAATATATATATATATATATATATATATATATATATATATATATATATATATATATATATATATATATATATAAGATTATTATTTTAAAATTGGGCTAAATCTAAAATAGAAATGGGAAGAAATGATATTAATAAGCAATAAAACTAATTAGAAAATAGTAAAAAAATTTTTAAAAGTTTAAAAATATTAAAAGAAATTTCTTTCAAGAAGAAAATTTAACTTTAAAAGTAAAAATGAAATAGGGTAAATTATTTTTTGCATTACTTAATTTTTTTAAATACACTAATTTATAGTTTTCACATTTAAATTTGATTTTTATAATAAATTCTATTTTCAAAACATAATTTTTCTAAATTCATTACAGAAAGTTTTTAAATGTTATATTAAAATAAGTTAAAACCTTACCTTTCCAAAGGGCTCAAAAATTCCTTTCAACATTTCTTCAGTGATGTTAAAATGAAGTGATCCTACATAGAGCCTCATAGGGCCCACATTACCTCGCTGAGCATTCATCATGCTTGCAGCGGCTCTGTTTTTTTCAGCTTGAGTTAATTGAACTATAATTGGGACTCCAAGCAGTTTTTTACCAGAATAATCCATTGCCTAAAATTAATAAAACTCATATAACAAATTAATTATATAATTGGCAAATTTACTACACAGAATTCTACAACAATGCTTAATTTTATTTTATTAATTAAATAATATATTTTATAAAATGACATATGCAGGAAGGTATTACGATCATATTTACAAAGAATAATTATGCTATGTAGGATGCAAAAAAGAAAAAGGACTTTTATTTCAAAAATTTTAGATATGAAATCAAAGTAATTTTTCTTTTCATGAAATATACTTATAAATACATTCAAGTGAATAATTTTGATAAATATCTATTAGCATGAATTCACAACTGCTAATTCAAAATGTAATTAAGTAAGTTGAAAGAAACCATGAAGAACAATAAGAATGAATACAAGAGTGAGATTAGCTTTTCATCAAGCAATATTTCTAAAAAAAAAAAAAAAATTTCAAGAATTATAACACGATGAAAATGGATTGTGTGAGAAAAGCTACCATTTTAGACTCAAAAAAGTTAATAAAATTATGTCCCAAAGAAAATAGCATTTTAACTTAATAATTACATAAAATAAGATAAATATATTTCACAGAAAAATAAGCTACACAAAGAATATATAAACTTGGCAATAAATGCATATAATAGAATACAGTAATACAACTCTGAATAAATTTTACAAAAATTCTAAAGAAAAATATAAATTACTAGAAGTTTTGTCTGTTACTATATGGTCATTTGTATTTCCAGAAACTTGAATTTCATTAGAAATTAAATTTCTAAAGTGGATTTCAAATTACCACAAATATACCTGGAGATGAAAGTTGAACTTATAAGGCTTTCAAAACAATGGTTAAGGCTTCTTAAAAAAACTAACAGGTTTAGAAAACAATTAAGAAAATTTTAAAAATTAACTACATATATAATTAATTTGAATAAAGGCCATTATTTCTCACAATTTATTTTTGAAATATATTAATATTATGGCTTGATGATAAAATAATTTAAATGAAACAAAATGTTCCAATTTAAACTTGTTTTATAGCTCAAATAATAACATTTACTTTAGCTATAAAATACAATTCATTATAGAATTACATAAATAACTAAAAAAATTAATAAGTAGTCAAATGTGCTTACTTAAAATAAAAAAAATTATACTAATAAGTTATATTTATAAAATAAAGTTACATTTTTTAAACAATATATTCTAAAAATTAAATTAAACAATAAGATTTTGCACTTACAGCCACCACTATTAACCTGGTAATTTCTTAATGACTACTTACTATTTATACCCACAATTATAAATATCTTTGTGATTGACTTCCCAAAAGTCAAACTGTGTTTTTTACAAATGTTACTTAGTACGCAAAAGGATATTTATATTGATAAGTGTCAGTTTCCAAATTAACATTGATGTTTGTAAACTTAAAGTAAATGTAGAATTTATCAGGAAAGCAAAAATTTATTTTTAGAAAGCTATAATAATAAGCAATTAAAATTTGAAAAATCTGATATATATTGCTTTTATTTGTAAAAAAATAATTTCAATTAAAAACTAGATAATTATAGTAAAATTTAGGATTTTCTATTTTACAAATTTTACTTAAGACTTCCAAACTGTCCAATCATATATTAATACTTATTTTTTTTATAAATATTTAATTTAATAAGTAAAGCTTAACTTTTATTTAACAACTTTTATCCAGATATATTTCTGAAAATACAATACTTCGAGAAATGGAACAACAAGAATGAAGGCTGATTACATTTCCAGAATGCCTGGCTACTTCTACACTTTAACAAATTAAAAGATTATTTTTCCTGTAAACCAATTCATTATTCTATATTGATTGTTTATCAGTCATTAAGGATTGAATCAAATCAAATGCAGATGAAAAGATTTTAAAAATAAAAGCAATCTGCATCATTTAGGACTTGATCGTACAGTTTTTAAGAAAAATATATTAAACCATATAAATTATTTTCTTTTCTTAAGGAATACAATTATATATGTATCAAGCAATGCTGTGAAATGTGTTCATAACTACACATTGTAAACCCAAACTGAACAACTTAGTAGTTCCTTTAACCTTGGAAGAATTATGAGGTTAGATGATCATATGATGGAATGTTCTAGCAAATTACATCCATGACATGTAATTTGCACACAATTTAAAGTCAGGCAATACAATTTAAAGTGGAATCTGAAATATTACAAATACAGTAAGACCCCGCTTAACGCGGGGATACGTTCCATCAAAGTAGAGCGTAATGCGAAACAGTGCTAAACGAGGCTATCTTTACATGTAAATATTGGAGTTAGGGGAAGATGGTTAGGAAATTGGTTAGGTATTAAATTTAAAAAGTATGTTTTTTTTAATAAAAATAAAACCAAACATTTATTTCTTAAAGCCCAAATTAATACCACATTATTATTTCTTGCAAAAATGAAAACAAAATATAAATAACAAAACTAATATTCTTAAAAAAAAAAAATAAAAAATAAAATTCTAAGTCAGTCATATTTAGTTAGCTTTCCGCATTTTCAGTGTTCTGCCTTTTTGTGACAAAAGCATCTAATGTTGTTTGCCTTTTTCTTTTGCGTAGTTCGCTTAAAAGTTCTTCATAAACGGATAGAGCATCTCTAACACTATGCCTTACTTTTGAGCTCCTGTCAAAATTCGGATCATTTTCAATGAATTGATCCATTATTTCAGTTATGGTAGACAAACTCCTTTTTACAAACGCCATCAAAAGTTCTTTTTGCTCTTCTTCTGAATCACTGCTGTCAACATTTTTGTTTTCTTCTTGTTCAGTTAATTCCTTGAGCTCATCATTAGAAAGACTAGCCACTGCTTATTGAATCATTTCTTCGACATCTTCCACATTTACACCTTCAAAACCGGTTTGCTTCGTTAATTTCACTATTTCATCCACATCGACAGAGTGTCCAACGTCATCGCTCTTACTTAAATCCAGCCAAATATTCCTCCATACTCCTTTCAAAGATCTTTCTGTTACCTCATTCCAAGAAAGGCCTATGTTTTCTACAGCATCCACAATGTTGTAGTTTTTCCAAAATTCTCTTATGGACTGGTTCTCTTCTCCATCTGTTTTTTCAAACATTTGCTCAAAGGTTCGCCGCAAGAAATAAGCCTTAAAATTTGATATAACACCTTGGTCCATGGGTTGAATTAAGGCAGTTGTATTAGGCGGCAAGAAAACCACTTCGACTGGAATGCATGTTGTTAAGCTTGATAAATTTGTTGGGTGGCTTGGAGCATTATCAATTAACAGAAGTGCTTTTTGTTCAAGTTTTTAATTTCGCAATAACGTTTAACAGACGGACAGAAATGTTCAGTGAACCAATCCTGGAAAATTTTCGCAGTTATCCCTGATTTTTTATTAGACTCTCAAATTAATGGTAAAGTTGATTTAGATATGCCTTTCATCGCTCTTGGGTTTTTGGAATGGTAAATTAGTAATGGTTTTAATTTAAAATCTCCGCTTGCGTTAACACCTAGTAGAAGGGTTAAGCGATCTTTTGCAGCTTTAAATCCTGGTGCCCGTTTCTCTTCATGGGATAGAAATGTTCGTTTCTGCATTCTTTTCCAAAACAAGCCTGTTTCATCAACATTAAAAATCAATTCTGGAGGATAGTTTCCTTCTTCAGTTATTTTTTTAATATCGCTGGAAATTCAGCCGCCGCTTTTGTATCACCACTTGCTGCTTCTCCTGTAATCTTTATGTTGTGAAGGTTATTTCGATGTTTAAATCTATTAAACCATCCTCGACTAGCAACGAAAGTTTCACTTGTGTCAATTGTCTCAGCCTGAATGTAATTAAAAATTCTTCTAGCTTTTTCCATTATGATAGATTGGCTTAATGGCATATTGCGGTCAATTTCGCCATCAACCCATATAGACAGTCATTTTTCCATTTCATCTATGATATTATTTCTAGTACGGGTAATTCTAGTTGCAGAGCTTGACGTAGTTGTAGTTGCCGATGACAGTATTTTTTCATTATCCTTCATGATGGTCCTTATTGTTGAAGTTGGCAAATTCAATGAAGCACTAATTAGAGTTTGACGTTTACCAGAATTTAATCTTCTAATCACTTTCATTTTAATTTAGAGTGAAATGCTTTTTTCTGGTTGCTTTCTTTTCTTTTTCATTATCACCCATAGCAAAAACTAAAGATCAAAATATTTGACACTGTAATATAGTATTAAATATGTAAATTAATACCTACTTACAATAATGTCAACAAATGTTTCCAATAATAAAAATATGTCTGTACCATACCGCACCAAACAAGAAACACAAGTACACTCTTTCGGATATGTATTTGAAACCTATCACTGCATAATATTTCGGGAATCCCCGTATGCTGCGAGCGATTTTGTGGAATCACCGGGTTGAAATAAAAGAGCGCTAAACGAAACAGTATTAAGCGGGGTCTTACTGTATCCACATTGAATTTGAGATTCATACTCAAGAACTGTTGAGCTGAAGGCCATAGTGCTAAATATTCAGCTGGCATCTCAGTTTGTAAAAAAATAAATAAAATAAAAAATAATAATAATAATAAAAATATTTCATATGAAAAAAATTCACTTTTTAAAAATTATTTAAAAATTTTAAAATATACAATCATAATCCAATTTTTATATTTTGCCATATAAAATTGTTTAGAGTACTTTATAAAGGGAATGAGAAACTATCATTATTCTTTATAAAAATACACAATTAAAAGGATTTATGCTATGAGTCTTGAGAAAAATTAGATTAAAAATGATAAATCAAAAAATTTGCATAAGTATGACATATAAAAATAATATTTTAATCATCATAAGTATCATAACAAGATGGACGTTATTAAAAAATTCATGCATTTTATTAAAAAATAAAGAACACAATCAGAGAAACATTATATAAATCATGTAAATTAAGTAAGACACATAACTATTATCTTACATGAAATGAAAATTTTTGCAATAGATTGTGTTACAGGGATGACATCAAAATTCTTGATGGAAATAAAAAATAACAAATGAAAGAAATTTAGGACAGTTATGAAAAACAAGTATGGAACAATAAACATAAGATATGATTAAAAAAATTTTTTGAACCAAATGAATTACCCCACAATTTTTTTAATATATTCATTTAAAAATTCTATATGGTCAAATTAATATTTATTATTTTCTAATGAAGTATTGTTCTTAAGGTTTGCAGTCTGATTTTCTTACATTTCTTTATGTATTAATAACCATTTTTTCTTGTGATACATAATGAAATTTCAGATAATGTTAATAAAAAACAAATAAAATGGTTATTAAAATTTTGATGACAAATTTATAGATTTAAAACTCTAATAAAATGGCTGTTTAATGGTAAGACTACACTAAAAATGTAATAATTTTTTTTCTCCATTCCATTTTTTTTCCATTTTAGGATGTATGAGGAATGATTTTGAAATATCAATTTTAAATAAATTAGCGCTTTCTAGAATAAAAACATTTTTCCCTCCTAAATGAAATAATCTACCATTTAGTAATCTAAAGATGGAGCCAAACAAAGTCTGTGCATTAAAACAAACTTCAAAAGTTAAATTATGAAACTAGGAAAAAATGTACAGAATAAAAGTATATTTATAGGTATTTGCAAATAAGATCATTTTTATCTAATAAAATTTTTAAAAGCATTAAATTCTCAAAATTATGAAAAGAAAAAATTTTCGATAAAAGATACATTGTTTTGATTACTTGAATAAAAGTTAGTTGGTCAAAGTTATTGTGGTCACTTTCTAAAAGCAAAAATTTAATTAAAAACAATAAAGCAATTTATTCAAATTTATAATACTGTTTAAAATATTTATTTAGTTAACTTCAATATGCAATTAAATAATTATTAATTATTTTTCTATTGAATGTTAAACAGCACAAATAATTGTAAATAAAGTTTAATACAACACTGAATGTCATTACACAAAACAAGAAGCTTAATCTTATTCATGTCAGTGTATTAAGCTTTCCATTTTACTCTTTCACTTGACTCTTTTTTTTTTTTTACACTTACCAAGGACACAGAATAAGTATCTTGAAATTCCACATAAGCTATTCCTTTAGAGCGCCTAGTTTTATTATCCATTATAATTCTTACATCTTGTACCTAGAAATTAAATTATGCATAAAGAATAATTAAATATAAATATATTTAAATAATCTAACATTGAAAATCAATCATAATTTTTAAAATAAAAAATTATTATGAGTAATATATCTTACCTATAAAATTAAAATACAAGCATTTTTTGAAGAAATATTCTAGAATTTTGCATACTTTTTATATTCTAGAATTTTGCATACTTTTTATATTCTAGAATTTTGCATACTTTTTATATTCTAGAATTTTGCATACTTTTTATAGTCTAGAATTTTGTATATTAAAATATAAGTTTTATTAAAATCCCTTCATATATATTTACTTACACAAATACAGAAATTTATGACCAATTACATACATAAAAAATTATAAAATGTTGTGGATTTAAAGGTGAAATTTGCTAGAGTAGAAGAATATAAATTTTAAACATTTGCATACCAAATATCTGAAGAAAAAAATCTCTACATATTTATCTATTACTTAAGAGTTATGTATTTGCATATAACTCTTAAAATCAAGGTTTAAAATTTTTTTTTAAATTAAAAATAGTTTTAAGTAGAAAGTTTTCTCTTAAGAAATAAAATTTATTAAGTGAACTTGGAGAAGAAAAAGTTTAAGTAAAAATTTGAATAAAAAGTTTAAAATTTTTTTATTATCTTTACTCTTTACACAAAACAGCAAAACTAATAATATATTACATTATTTATGCACTTACTTAAAAACCAGCAGGTTTTTTTAAAAGTCAAAAAAGTTATATTCTTGATTTGATGAATAAAAAAATGAAGAATTTGATACTTTTAATAATAAGAAAATTTTAAATTAAAATTAATAAAATATTTTCAAAACACAAATTTTATAGTAGCATTTATATGATAACTTTTTAATTGCTTTTATAATATAAATTTGCACAAAAAGGAAAAATATTACAATTTTATTAATTATTGTGAAATTTCCTGTCGTTAACAAATGATTTTGTAAGACGATAATTGGGGAGAAGGAATTGCAAGAACAAAATATTTATAGTGATCCAGTCTAAGAACACAATGAGAATAATTGTTAGTTTACAAGTATTTATAACTCACACAGTTAAACCATTTAATAATTAAATTTACACAAGCATAATTTTTTTAATTAATCATTTTTTCTTTCAATGAGATTCTCTATGAAAAGATTTTGTATAGTTAACTTGTTAATATTAATAAATCTCACACCAATGGTTTAAGAGAGAAAGTATCCTTAAGTTGTTGGTCCAACGATCTAATCAAGTCAAAATAAAATTGCAGAATTTGTCTCTAGGTTCAAATTTTTTTAAAAATAACTAGATCATTTTTTAAAAATAATCTTTTATAGTATATAACACAGAATTCCTCTTGATAATTTATCAGCATTTTAACAATAAATTTCTGAATAACAAAAATTACAGTTTCTAATATTTTAGTTTACACAAATTTTAATCACATTCACACATGAAACAGGAGAAATCAATTTAATTCATAAAGTAGTAAAGTTAACCTTACAAATTCACTGAAGATAGATCACAGAATATAGTTATCCACAAATTGAATAAATATTAGATAATACTAATTAAGTCAATATATGTAAATTTTATGTTACCAGGGAAAACTTAAGCTCATTATTATCTTATTCCCCCTTTCAAAGAACATTAAATAAAGAATAAGTATCAAATCCCTTTACAATCAAACATTTGGGAAAAATGTATGATTATCATGTAACAAAATATACAATTATTTTAAAGAAATAAAATTTTTATTTGATTTTTCATAGAAAATATTGTATTTCTCCACATTTTTCAAGACTTAAAATTCAACACATTATTTGCAATAAAAATCAACAGCTTAATATATTTTAATTCTCAATAAATATGTATATAAATATACATACATATATATATATAAAGAAATAGAACACAAAAATTTCGCTTATATTTAGTCTATCTTCTACAATATCTATATACTATAACAATCAAGAAAAACTGCATTTAAATTTATATATGTAAATCTAACATTATATACATATATACACACATACATTAAACATTTAATACAAAATAAAAATTAATTTTATTTAAAAAATTTATATACCATATTTTTTTGTATATAATCCATGTGTTAAAAAGTTTCAAATTTCATTGTGCGTATTATATGGTGCCATAAATAATTATATATATAAAACATTCTCCACCAGAAAAGCTTACAATAAAGTTTTGAAAAAAGCAGTTTATGTGTCATAAAATAAATAACAGATGTTGCCACGACTCGGTTGACTAATTTCATATACAATCGCTTTGCCCAATTATGCTCAAGAATGAATTTGGTTCCTTGTAAAGATACTACAGTTGCCATCATCATTTTGCATTTTGTCTTAACCAGAGTTGTTTTGCTCAGAAAATATTGAAGTATATCATATATCGCTTTGTGGAAGTAGAAACTAAAAGCTATAGAGAAGGTAAATGAAAAAAATTACAAGCATGTTAAAAAAAAAAAAAAAAAAAAAAAAAAAAAAATGTGGTACCTAAAAATAAATAAAAAAAATTGTATTCACTGCACAATTTGAAAATGATCCATTTCTTTGATTTAAGCATTAACAAAAATTTTATTTTTAAGAAATAAAAATTAACAAGTTTTACTAGCTCCTCGGAATTATCATTCTTAATCTCTCTCGATCTGGAGCTATCATCTCAGTTTATTGCACTTTGCAATGAGGTGGATTCAATCTGATCTTTCCCATAATATGTTTTTTTTGGTACAGTGTATTATATTTTTTATCTTTCAGCGTTTTTTAAATTTTATATGACACCCACATCATATTCAGTACACATTTTTGACTATTCAGTGGCAAAATTGCCATGGATTATGGACGCTTTTCCTTTTCTTTTATTCAGAAAAAAAGTATCGTGGATTATATACAGGAAAATACAATAAAAATGTAAATGTTCATTTGTTAAAAAAACTTAAATTTATTTATATTAGGCATAAAAGTACAACATGAACTATATTAATATTTTATGATTTCGTTTCAAAGTTGCTGATTTTTGATTAATAATTTTACATTATTATGTAAATTGTTGGATACGGAAAATAGGAAGGTTCCAAAGTATCTGATGTCTATAAGAATTCTTCATAAATTTTAAAATTTAGTGATATCAAAAATAGGGTGAAAAATATTCTTGAATATTCAAACCTATTATAAAAATCCCAACTGAAAGAGTAAACAAACTATTCTTGTTGCCAAAAATAAAGATGTCCTTTAACAGCATTGTCCAACATTCAAAGTGAGGGAATCATATACGAAGTCATTGAATTCATAGTGGAAAAAGATGAAGTAGTTAATTATCCAAAAGAATTTTTAAAATTTGATATGCCAAAGATGTCATCATACATACAGTGATTAAAAATCACCATGTCATTTACCTAATTGTAAAATATCAACCAATAGTTTGCTGCATTACTAGCCTAGTAGTAAAAAGTTAAAATGCTACATTATAGAAGCAACTATCTTGACAGGGACCTTTAAAAACTGAAGTCTAAATGAACCTGTAAAATCAATTTAAGGAATCGCAATTTTTAATATGATTGACATATGCGATGATTAACGCCTCAATGATATAATTTTCAAGAAAACAGTAATAAAATGAATTTTTTATTTTAATTTATAATTTTTTATTAATTTATCTATTATTTAATCAAATTATTTTATTAACTTCTAAATTTTTTAAAGTGCTGACATCTATTATAAAATAAACTATCTCAAATTACATTAAAAATAGTGTAGTATTACACTCTTATGTGTAAAATGAGAAAGTAAATTATTTTTCCATCATAAGAAATTGGTTTTTCTAACCCTTCTTGTGCATTATTTTTGAATACTGTAGCCCAGAAACACCACGGACTTGAGAAATATGGGGTAAAAGCTCATCCTGTTAATAAAATAATGTGAAATAATAAGAAATTCAAATTCGGATAGCAAAATAGTCAGTTCTCAAGATAATTCATATTAATTTCTCATTTATTTTTTAAATATTTTTATTCTGGGAATTAAAATCTCCTCTACATTTTCTGAAGTAATTAATTAATCCTTAATTAAAAGCTGATTCAAAGCCGGTTTACTTTCTTGAATTTTAATGGCAAAAATTTGTAAAACAATCTAATAATAATGATTAAAAAACTACTTTTCAATAAATATATCAAGAGCACATTCATATTTCTTACAACTCATTTTAAAACATTAATCATAGAATGATGAAAACTCTACGGCAATTTTCTTAGTAACAATTATTTCATTAAATGGATAATGAACTTGATCTTTGATTCAAAACTATATATGATTACAATATTAGTACTATAACTTGTACAAGTAAACGTCTATAGAAAATATAATAAAATTGAGTAATGAGTAGTGAATAATAATTTAATTGTTGTTTCATATCAAAGTTTATATGTAGTTAAGAAATTTCAATGTATTTATTTATAATATTTTTCTTTCATTTAATTCAGAATACATAAGTGCAATTGGTTACACATATTTTAACAGAAACAAGTATGAAATGTTCAATTAAAAAGAAATTATAATGAAGATAATTGCATCTATTAATTTTAAATCTGACGTGAGATAACAGTTTTGAAAACAAATTAGAGGGAAAATTTTATTAACAAAGAGAAAGTACCAAAGTAGCTGTAGGGAGAAAAATATTTTAAAGTTGAACTTTACTTTTATAAACAGTATTTGTTAAATAAGTGATAAAACTTTATTTCTCTGCATTTCACTGTAATAATACAGAGACACAATAACAAGTGCATTTCATACTAAAGTACATTAAAATATTAAAAAAAAAAAAAAAAAAAAAAAAAAAACTGATTAAAATTGTTTACTTTTCCAACAGGAGAGAAAAATTCTTCCAAGTCTCGGGCCCTCACACGTTGAGAAAGCTGCATACAAAATACAGTTCTCATATCTCTTTCTTCAGGAGTCAAATCAGGATTCCTATTTTTTAATAAATAAATCTTAGTTAAAATAAATTTTTATGAATAATATGCATTTATTAGATAATTAAATAACAAGAAAGACACCAATTTATTTGTACAATATTATAATATTTTTAAAAGAAGAAATTTAATGAATAAAAGTTATTTGATGAAATTCAATTTCAACAAAATTAAAGTTGATTTTAAAAATAAATTACACTTTGCACTAAACCCATTAAATAATAAAGTTAATGTTTTATTACCTGTGCAAACGTGATGGCTTTCCAAATTCATCAACAGATTCATTTCTACAGAAAGTAATGAAATAGGGAAAGTTGAGTACAGTAAGAGCTTTAATAATATTCTTTTTAATTGTATTAATTTTTTAAAAGAAAAT
This sequence comes from Latrodectus hesperus, assembly GCA_037975125.1. Lineage (NCBI taxonomy): Eukaryota > Metazoa > Arthropoda > Arachnida > Araneae > Theridiidae > Latrodectus > Latrodectus hesperus. Next base: position 88,772 of record JAJQOW010000536.1, read on the forward strand.
TACCCTTTATCTTCTTTTTTAGGTGATGGTGAGTTTTTTGGTTTACTTGGACGATGTCTATCTCGACTTCTTGACCTAACCAAAAAATTTTACTCAATAATTAAGGTTTACGTTACCATTTTAATCAATAATACAAATATATCAGCATATTATTTTTTGTTGTTCTAATAAAATAATCAAATGCTAATATTGAAACCTAAAATTTGGTATGAGGAAATTGATTATTGAAAACATCCAGAACAAATGATTTAACATACTAATAATACACAAAAGTAAAAATTATTTATTTTTAGATATCAAAATGAGATGAAATCCAACAAACATTTTATTTAATTTCAGAAATTTGAACTACAAACCAGAAAAATATGGCACAACTGAAATGAGGCTTATTAATATACCATTTCAACATGTTAAAAGTAGAGAAGAAAATATATTTTTGTACTGATACATTCTTATAGATTAAAATTATAACTCATCATTTTAAAATTCATATAGAAATCTGAAACTTACAAGAACGATGTTGAGTTTTACATAAACACAGCTATCAATTTTAATGTTTTAACTTTGATGATATCAAATACATTTTAAATACAATAAAAATTTTGAAAAAGAGAAAAAATTAGAATAAAAAATTTATATACATACCTGCCAATTTTAAAATAGGAATTACCTTTTTTTATGAAAGTTAACATTTTATTAAAAAAATAATAACACTTTAACAAATATTTTAAAAAATTTAAATAAATTTCTGTTTTTACAACCTTTGTATTAGCAAAACAATCATGTTAATTAGAGATTAGGATCAAGAAATATCTAATTTCAGTCAAGAATGAAATTAATTTTATTATGTATATAAAATATTCAAAAAATGAAAAATTTTAATGGCAATATTTTTTACAACAGATAAATTAGCAAAAAACTGCTTCAGTGATTTACAAAGGTTCATACAGACTTGAGCATATCAAATTGCACAATTTCCTAGGAAGTAGTGATATTCATACATTAAAAATATTCTACTTATTACTTTTGTAATACAGCTTAAAAAATATATGTAACTAAAATATTTTTAATTATTTTTTAATGATGATAGTAAGAAAAATTTGTAAAACTAATAAAAATATCTTATTTAAATTAATCTATTTCAAAAGCATTATAAGAGCCTGCGGATGTAATAAAAATTGTTTTATTTATGTATTCAAAACTTTTTAATTAAAAATACAAAATTACTAAAATATCATAAATAGATATCTCAAAAACTTGTTTATGCAGTACTCTTTTAACCAATTGTGAATTTAAAATGTATAAAAAATTAATTTCAAAATAAGGATTAATAAATAATTCAAAGATGATAAAAATGAAAATTAAATCAATACAATTATTACTTATACATAATTTCAATATAAATGACTTCTTTTTTTATCTAATTAATTTCAAATAAAATATAAGATTTTTTTTGTATAAACAGAAAAAACTTTTTAAATTGTTCAAAGATTATCCAAACATATTCTAGATATTAATCTGTTAATTTTTCAAAATATAGTTATATTTTAATATATTTTCAATGTACTTGCTTTGCTGTATTCTGTCATTTTATATTTCATTCAAGTGTTTTGTTTACACAAATTTACAGTATGCTTACTCAGTTAAGATTTTACCAATAGCAATTGTGTACCTACATTTCGGATTAGTTATGAGCTGAATGAGAAAACAATTATATAGTTAATGCTTGGAAAACACGAGAGAAAATATATTGGATACTTTTGCGTATATTAGAATACCGAAATAAACAAAGAGTTATAAAAAATAATTTCTGATTGAAGTTTCAGCCTGAAGGTGAAAACATGAAATTTAACAAATAAAATTGTACAGATTGCAAATAGCTCAATTAACAGCTTCTCAAAATAATTTTTTGCATCATGAAATGAATTTTGATTTGCTTTTATCTAATCTACACATAAGTGCATGATGCTTGAAAGTGTTCTTTAGTTACAAAGTTATATATTGAAGTTTGGATTCCTTCCATCTGTGCTCTAATGCATTTCAAAGTGATGACACACTGGAAATGATGAATACGCTTTTCCTAAAAAGAATAACAATATTTTCAAATAAAAAATTAAAAAAAATCATACACCTGACTTTGGTTTTTCAACCATTAGTTTATGTTGAGCAGCCCAATACACTCTAGAATAAAACGAAAATTCATCTTCCGCAGAATTTCTAACTGCAACGTCATTAAGTCCAGGGCAAGAGTAGAGGTGGTCATTAGTCATTTCTCCAAATTAACACAAAGCGCATGTCAGAGAGTCAGTTAAACCGAAACGGTGGAGGTGTATCTGAAGATAGTCATGCCCTGTCCTAAGATGGAAATTTGCAACGCCCACAGCCCTATGGAGGTTGCATGGGACAGGCTAAGTTTGTAAAGATGCCCAAGTCCTTTCTCTCGCAGAATTGTTACACATTTTTTTATGAAAGGAAGCTATATTTGTCTAGACAAGCTTTTTAATAGTATGGTACTCCAAAGCTGGATAAGGTCGAGCCAGCCTTGGCCAATTTGTCAGCCAAGTGGCCAGGTATCCATTGCAGCACAATTTGACGTCCCTGCTCTGGAAGTGAACTAATAGCCACCTGACAGAGGAAAACAGACTTGATATTGCTAGGCATAACTGATGTGAAGGATTTGATGGTGGCTTGAGAGTCGATAAAAAATACAATGTTGTTTTCATTACCTTTACTTATTTCTACAAAAGCTAAAGAAACGGCAATTTTTCCATTGTAGCTGTTATAATAGCTTGGCTAAGCTTTAAGCTTTTTGAGTAAACTTCAGCACCAGCTTTTTCTAATGGCATCCACAGCAGAGTCATCTGTGTATACATGAAATCAAGTTGGTTTGGTTTGTTTGTCGCTCAACGGTCATTTTTTGCACACAAGGGCTAATTAGACCGGGACCTGCGGCTTGAAGTGGATTCCTAACCACTACAAGCATCCATGCCCAAGGTAGGATTCGAACCCACAAACTGTTGAACCGAAGGCAGGAGGGCTAACTATTTGGCTGCCAGCTCGGCTGAAATCAAGTTGGAAAATGATAACGCTCATCAATAGTAGCCAGGGCAGCCATCCTCAGTTCAGAATCAGTAAAAACATTTTTACCAACAGGAATTACCAGGTCAAAATGGCCCTCAGCTCCATAACAAGATTTTGGAAGCTGGGAGGTCAAAATAGAGGTTCTCTATTAACATTCGGAATCTTAAATCTCTGAGAATTCCTTGGTTAGACTCAGAAACGTTCTCTGAGATTTCAATCTAGAGTGAGCAGGTGTATAGTTTTTCCAAAACCCCTCATCTTTAAAAAGCCTTTCAGAAAATTTTAGGGCAGCTCTTTGACGCCCATCTGTCATACGTTCCAGCCCAGTTTGAATCTGCATTGCTTCAATAGGGGTAGAATTTTGGCCCGCCGGAGGTAAATCTAAGGATATTGTTTTGTACAGTCTCCAGTTTTTTTTTTTTTTGGATAGTATCCGATGCAGTAACCAGGAGTTCAAATACAAAAGTAAATGCAATTTTTTTTTAGAAAAAAAAGAAACAATATTTAATATAGAAGAAAGATGGATGCTATGCTATGAATATTTTTACTGCTCCCAGAAATTGAAAACATACTTGTAGCAAGTTCCACAACAGATTGTTACTTTGCTTAGTTATGTTGCAGTATCATTAATCTTGACAAAAAATTCAAATCAATGTTACCTATGCTTTAATAATTTACACAAATGCCTGTAGTCAAAATTTTTAAATGAAGTAATTTTTAAGTTGATCAAAGATTGACACTCTAATAATAGTTTCATTTCATTCAACTTAAGAACCCAATAAGGATTTTATCTATGAATATTAATTTTTGCTTCTTTGAACTCCTTGATTAACAAGTTTTAAATTTAAAAGTAATGCTAATTTGACAACTTTTCTAATTTTTTCAGTGTAGTTCTTTATAAATTATCCAAGTTCATTGCTTTCATTTTCTGTGTGCCTGTGCCTTTTATTAAAACAAGTGTTATAAACTTTCTTCTTCTTAAAGGTTTATCTATGTAAAAAATCTTACAAGGCTAACTAATATTGTTTAAAGTTAGAGGAAGCTTTTATATTTTTAGATTAATTTCACAATGAAAAATACAATCTGTACTGTAATAACCTTTACAATTAAACCAAAAACCATATATTATAAAATCAATGTACATCTGTTGATAATTTTGCATCTTCTGTTTCCTGATTAAAGTCCAAATTACATTATACTACTAGTTTTATTTACTATGAAGAATGACCAAAATTATTTTAATTCTTGCAAACTTATAGAAAAATTTATTTTCACCAATTTTGTTGCATATGATATAAATGAGTATTAGAGTTCCATAGAAATCTAGATAAATACAAAGATTTCATCCCTGAATGTAATATGCTCATCAAAATACATCTTTTGCAACACTCTTTGGCAGTATGAATTTGGACTTTTTTGTTCCCCGTATTTTTAGGGTATTCAATGATACAGAATGTTTGCAAAAATAAATATATATGTTGTATGCAGCACATATATAATTGTTTTTGCCTGAAACAAACATCCTGTATTTGTAAAATTCATTCCTTCAGGAATATTTTTATCTAAGTAATACAAAACTTCACAAAAACATACTTTATGAAAACAGTAAGGATTGCAAGAAACAATTTTTGTAAAAGTAACATCATTAAAAAAAACTTCCCAAAAATATTTTTGTAAGGTCCGGATCTGCAAAAATATCAAAAAATTTTACTTTTTCTACACTTTGTCACATAGGATGAATATGGGACGTAGAATTTAATTTTTCCATGAAAAAAAAGCAGAAATTAAAGCAGAAATCAAAAAGTTTTCAGAAGTTATTCATTATTTTTTAAAAATCAATGTAAAATTCCAAAGCCTTGCAAAAATAAATAAAAATTTCATATGATTATTCAAGAATAAACTTTTAACAAAATTTTAGAATGTCTTTTTACTATAGAAAAATTTGGAAATACTTTAACTCCAAACAATTACATTCAGTTTCCAAACCAACACTATAAATAAATGCAGTAAAATAATATACACTAAAAGAAATAATGTAAAATACAATATTTAATCTAAACAAGTACTTGTAAATAAGTCAATGAATTATAAAAGAGCTAAATTAAATATCCAATATAACGTAAATGAATAACAGCAATATTGAATGAAATAGTTATTATGTGCACATATCTTAATAATGCTTATATAAATATATGTATACATTAAAAATGAAAATCAGCACAGTGCAAGGAAGCAATTTTAAACTCCAATACATATTTGATGTAAGTTTGACTTATATGAGAATTTAAATTTAAAAATTATTAACAATATGTTTATAACCAATGTGATTTAGGTAAGTGCAAAAAGTCTACACATTTTGCAATACATAATTTTCACAATGAATTGATCATATGTATAAAACTGAAATTCAGAACCGTAAAATAAGTAGATACTCAACATATAAATAAATAGCAATAATAACAGTATAAAATCAGACCTGAAGATGATGATGAAGTGATAAGAAATGATGAAGCACATGTTAAATATTGTTTGTAAGAGTTCCACACAAAGGCAATACTACAGAATTATTAGCATGTAGTTTATGTTGTGGACTCAATTGATGACCATATAAACTGCTCATAGTTTCAAAATTTTAATGAAGCACATTAAAAGAATATGTCATAATGAAACAATGTAGGGATTGAAAAAAAGTTCTAATTACATTAATTTAATTCCTTAAAGATTTTTAGACATTAAGTTAAAGACATTACGATGAATTAGGTTTTATCATAGTTACATATCAGATTTCTGTAGGTTACAAATCAGAGCTATAAATCAGATATCTATAGAGAAAAAGCATATAAAGATACTTATATTTCTTTACATTAATATTTAAAAAATGCCAAGAGATTCACATTCTATTGAAAAAATTACAAATTAATAGATAATGGGAAACATATTGAGTTAAGTTAGATAAATATATCATGCATGCCTTGCTGTCCATTATATATATATAAAGAAGAAACTTTTATAATTAGATAATAAGACATCTTCAAGTAGGTTACTATAACTGAACACAAACTTAAATGTTGATTAATGATATAAATTTACATGATCAAGTTGGAAATTCAATAAACGTATTTATTAACAAAACTAATTTGATAATCTTTCATTTAAAATATTTTAAATGTATTTTTTTAAAAAAATTAAGAAATGCAAGATTTTTAATGTATTAAGTAAATTTAAATTAAGGACATTTAGTATGAATATTTGTTGCTAATACCTCAAAGTAATTTGAACAAAATGTTAGCTTTTGTATTATATATAATATTTACTGATACTGTACTATCATTCAGTTTGCCTAAACAAGAATCAGAATTTTTAAAGTGATAGCAATTGCAAAAACACCATTAAAGAATATATTTAATGCATAATACAGAATAATATGGTTAAATTAGAGAAAACAAACTTTAAAGTTTTATGTGACATTTAGATAACTATAATAACTAAATAATTTAATCACAGTGAATAATAACTGCTTCTAAGACATTTAAAGTTAAAATTAATTTTTTTAATAGAAAATTTTTAAATAATACCATTTTGAAATAGTAGAGCATTTACACAGTAAACTCAGTATAAAAAATCTATTTTTCCAGCTCTTCTGTAATCATAATTCCAAAGTAACTTTCCTTACAATTTACAGGCACTATTAAAAACATTTATATGGACTTTTATAAACGGTATATTACTGTACACACAAAACTTATTTTTATCCAATAGTGAGAGAAAACCAATTTTAATCACCAAAATTACTGACATAATAAAGCAATAAAAGAAATTTTTAAATATGAAAATAAAACTGGAACCTACTTCATTGTTTTTATTCTAAAAAGTATATACTCTTCAAATATAAATTTATTTGCTTATCAAAATTTATTACCGAACTGCAAAATTATTATGACAAAATTTATAAAAATATAATAATTAGACTGCACATTATCAAATAAAGATTTGATTTTATACTTATCTCAATGAATAGTTCCCAACTTCCTGGTTGAAGTTTGTACTTCAACATATTGGGAAAAAAACAACTTTTTTGTTTTAGCTATTAATTTTTTATTGAAAAACATTAATTGGATAATTTTGAATTTAATGTATACATGTTATTAAATGAATAAAAACTATTTAAAAAATAAAAAAAATTTAAATGGGAAAACATAATAAAATCCATTTCTTTCTTTTTATTCTAAAAAGTACATACTTTTTAAATTATAAATTTATTAATTAATTAAGATTTACATCCTAACTAGAAAATTAAAAACTATTACCATGTCAAACTTTATAGTTATAATAAATTTGAAACAGATGATTACATAAGTGTAATAATGTAACCATCATAACATATACTAAAACAAGGAGTCTTTTTCATAGCTTAATTCTTATCTAAAAATTCTTTACAATTTTAGTGCATCATTCACTTTACCATTGCATACAAGGAGTTTAACGCTGCTCGATTTGAAGACTGACAACTTTAAAATAGCCAACTTACTTAAAAAGATAAAAATTTTATTTCAATTTTCTGTAAAAATATCATTTCTAGAAGGGATTTAGAAAAATATTTGATTTGATAAGAGAAACAAAATAAAAACAAAATAAATAACAAAATAAATAAAAACTATTTTCAAATGCTTATTTATGCTCTGATTTGTCCGTACAGACATGTGAAATTCAGTAACCTGTCTTGTTAATGGTAATACAAAATATTTAATGCTAAAATTTAATTTCTTTTAAATAAAAATACTTCCTTTAAGAAGTGGACTTATTTTATTTTATATGCAATAAATAAAAGAAAGTTTAATAAATTAACTCCTTGTGACAAAAAATTGCTCAAAACAGAAATTTTTATCAGCAAACTGATATAAGATCACGATAATTAGAAAAATTTTAGTTTCAAATAATTAATTTTGCACCATTGTATAAATATCTTTATATATAATGATTAATTACTGCTTAACAAATGATTATATAAATATGTTTAAGATTCATCAATAGAATAAGAAATAAAGGTACTTGTTTTACAAACATTTAATAAATTTGGCAGGTTTGTACATACAATTACATTATAGCAATAATTGTTTTACTCATGAATTCATTTTTATATTTGTTACACATATTTGTGATATTTTAATTATAATTTAACTGAAAAGTATTTTTTATGTTGTAAAAATAATGATTCTAGTATCAAAAAATATCTAGATACAAAAGGATTAATTTATTCACTTTTAGTACAAATCAAAACATTATAATCTAATTTTTAAGCATACTAAAAAGCAGTTAAAAAAATTATATTTACATTTAAGATTTAAATACAAATATGCAACCAAATATTTTAAACACCATACAATAAAGAAATTGCTTTTTAATTCTTTAGAAAGAGGAAGAATTACGTTTAAAAAATAAAGAAAAATAATAAATATTCATATCCTTTTTAATACTTGTAACAAAAAGTTTAAAAACAAAATTCACTAAGGAACCAGAAAATACAGCTGTTGATTGACAAAAATTATTTTCAGTTAATAGCAAAAAATATCTTAAGAAATTAACTATACTATAGAAATAGCTTACATTAGAACAAATTTATTAGAAATAAATAAGGATGTAAAATGATAATTGAAAAAAATCTTTGCTACTTATATTCAGTTAAATCAATTAGTGAATATAATTAAAGTTTACATGATAATACTGTAAAAATATGCAAAAACAAAATTCATATCATGTGAAAATTTTAAAAATATTTATATTTTCTGATAACAAGTAAAAACATTTATCTGTTATAAATTACCAATGTAAACACACATTAAAACATGAATAGACTCCAATATTTGAAAAAATGATTCCCTAAAAATTTTTTTACCTTAAATTTAATTTCAGATAAAATGTAAATGATTGGGAAAATGTCATTGTGTCATAACTTATAGTACAAAACAAATCCTTGAACTTACTTTCACAAATGAGAAAATCATACACATGGATTTCTTTACAGATAGACATGGTTTTTTTCTTGCAATAATATTCTACTGTTAAGATATTTGTATATCTTCCTGCATAAAAATATATATTCCCAATGTAATATTAAACATGGTATCTTATAATAAAAGAACATACGTAAAAGTTCTTCTATAAGGTGGGAAAGTTCCAATTTAATGTCGGAAAAACTTAAACATATTTTTATTCTTGAATCGTATTATTTTAACACAATGTTATAAATATAATTACATGTTTTCATAAGGACACAAATGCCAAAAACAAGAAGCGTATATGGTAACTGATGTACTATTTCAATTCCACTTATCAGAATTAATATTAGCAGCGCACAAAAGTAGTGTAAAAAAAATTATATTTAATATAGATTTACAATAAGGTAAACAAAATATTTATTAAGAATAATGAAAACTTATATTAAATGAAATTTATAAATAGAAAACTGTAATTAAACACACTTCCTAAGAATATAGAATGTGTAAATTTAAACCTACTTAAAGCAATTAAAAATATATTTAAGAAACTTGCAACTTAACAATAATTTGCTAATTTGAAAGTATTACTGAAATATATACAACCTACATGATTATACTTATTGAAAAGAGAAGAAAATAAATGAAAATGCAAAATCAAAGAAGGGAATACATTAACAAAATATAAAATTTTGTTAATATATATAAAGTCACTATAATAAATATGCATAATTGAAAATAATATTTTTATTTTACAAAAGCAATTTAAAAATAAATTAAGAACATGTTTTGAATAAACTCTTTCAATATATTTACAAATTCATCAGCATTTTTCTTCACTAAATATTAAATTAGACAATTTTGGGAGAAAGTAGTTTACTTACTATAAGAGGAACCTTTTAAATGATATGCACATATTAAAAATCATTCTAATAATTTAAAAAATATCAGAATAACCTTCTTTACATACTTTTGTACAAATACATTAATGAGAATAAATAAAAACAAACTCATAAAACTTTATAACATTTTATGGGAAAAACAAAGATGTAAGTTTGTTCCCTTGCAATATATTCCAAAACTAGAAGTGTCCAGGACTATCGAAATGTCTGTCATAAGCTGATATTTCATTCACAGATTCTAGATTTTTTAATAAGTTGTAGCAGAAGCAACAGTGGCAGACACAAATATCTAAATATTGTTATTATGTTACTTGGAGTACAATTTTTCAGTTTCAATAATTACGAAATTTACCCCACAAATTTTATTATATTTGTGCATTCTTTAGCATCTGACACTATAGTTGGATTCTCAGATTAAATCTTGACATTCTGGAAAGGCAGCCATGTATGGATAGGCCACATAATCATAAATAAGAAAGACACTCTCAGAATTCTGAAAAAGATTACTTTTAGATGGGAAATTCTGAAAAAAGCTTGCATATCTGCATATATATTGATAATAGCAACATAATGATAATATACATTAAGTATATATTTGAATATATAAATACTAAAAGATATATACATATTTAAAGTGTTTAACCAAATAAATTACATTAAGTTCCCTCATAGGAATATAAAAAAGCTGTAACTGAATAGCCAATACAATTCTAAAACTCCTATAAAATTTTAAACACATACAATTAATAATGTATTACATGCAAGTGTATAAACTAATTTTATAGATTATATTTTTGAAATGAATAATTTTACAATCCTATTTACAATGGTGAGAAATTAACATCCTATTTTTTTATCTTAATTAAACTGTATTTAAATTTCGGATACATGAAAATCATTGAGGGGCCTTCTTTTATTATCCCAATATAACCCGATAATTGAATGGTACAGAATGGGGTCCATTCTTATCTCTTATGTATTATCCTAATAAAGTTGCTATGAATTTCAACAATTTCTTGAATGATTTTTCAAAATAATTTTATCAAATACCTAAATTAGTTTTTTGAATTAAAAATATTTTTGGAATTGAGAGAGTAACTGGAAAATCCCATAAAACATTTCTTTAATAAGTTACTTGATTCCTGATGGATAAACTCATAATCTTCCTCCTGAATAAGAGAACAATATTTGGATAAATTGATTAAATTGACATCAAATCTACTGGACGAGGTTTCAGAATAATCTAACAAAATGTATTTATCAAGCAAATATAAAAAGATTTCTGGAATTCAAAATGCAAAAGTTTTTATTATCTCTTCCATAAGAAATCAATTAATAAAACAGTTTTAATACTTTAAGATTTTCTTATTTATTGCATCATACTTAAAACTAGAACTCTTGAGTTAAATTAATCTTCAAAAAAAGAATTTAAAAAAACCATTGAGAGATTTAGAATTTTTGAGAAATAAATTTTCATACTAATGCAAATCACATAAAAAAACAAAAGTTTTTTATTGAGATACTTTTTTTCAAGCTATTATAGCACAAATGATAATATATAAATACACCAATTACAAATGTTACTTTACACACCTCCAAACAGTATGTAAGAAAATTTTTAAAGATGGTTTTACTGTTTTAAAAGAATCGGTAAATATAAATTAAAAGCTTATAATTGCTATACATCACAATATTAAAATTAACGAATAATTAAAATTTTGACAAAAAATAATTAACATTAAACTGAATATATTAAAAATATGAAACTGAGGAAATATCTAAAGCATACGGGAATGAACTACAAAATGAATAATAAATTCAATCAAAATATAGGAGAAACTAAAGTACTCTCAATCACAATTGCTAATATTTAACATTGTCTTTTTTTGCAAATTAAAACTTTTCATATTGAAACACTTTCCAATCCACATTTTGAGAAACACTACTCAACTTCTTTAAAATGACTAAAAACAAGAAAACAAAAAACTATTTCAATTTTTATAATATAAAATATTAAAAGTTTTGTCCTGTTGTATAAAAATATAGAAAAACATAAAAAAACCTGATTAAAATTCAATTTTCAAAAAACCATTTTTGTGAACAATATGGAAAAATTTTTATATACATATATAACCCATAATAATTAACAATAAAAAATAATAGTTCAATTTAATGAATAAATATATTGCATTTGCCCATCTTGAAAAGATTTGAAACACTAAAAAAAAAAAAAAAAAAAAAAAAAAAAAAAGCCTATTTGAGAGGTAAATCACTTTAAGAAATTTTTTTTCAATAAATGTATTTTTAAATGCTTTTGAGCATTATGCGATAATATTAATGTTTTTAGAATACTATACCTGCTTCTACGACGAGGACTGCCTCGATAAGGACGTCTACTCGATGGATAGTCTCTACTACTGGAATATGAATTTCTACTACCGTAACTGCTCCTGTAATTTCTTCTGCGATCCGGAGATCGGCTCAGCCGTTTTCTTTCTTTTTCAGGAAATTCGTGGTTTTTTCGGTTTCTACTAGAAGAATCTTTCCTTTCTCTACTGTGACTACGCTCTCGTCTAGAACTACTTTTATGCCCATTTTTTGAATGATTTGATTCTTTGTGTTCTTTATGTGAATCTTTTCTGTCTCTACTCCTGCTCCTACTACGTTTTTTCTTTTTACTTTTCCTCCTGTCATAATAAATAATGATAGATTTTGAAATAATAAATAATGATAGATTTTGAAAAAAAAGATATGCATATTAATTTAATAAGGAAAATAATATAAATGCTTAAAATCTACATAAAATTAGGTACATTTCACATTATAAATGATAAAAAATTTCATTTTTGAATATCATATGTATAATCCCTAAGACAAAAAATAAGTTCTTAGTTTGTGCTATGTTTTGCCCTTACAATAAAAATATAACAATTATTAATGGCTTGTTACCAAACATAGCAAAATTTTATTTATTTGTAGTAAGATGTAAAAAAACTAAAATGTCTACTAGATGATTAAAACACATACAGGTTTAAAAACAAAATTTGTAAGGGCAAAATAACGTTTAGTCTAAGTTTATTATTCAACCCGTTAAAAACACAAGGGAATTATTTAACAAATAGAATTTGACCTATATAAATGAAGTAATAGTTTTATTTGCTTTTTTAAAGTTAATTTTTTTATCCTTATATTATAACATTGATAATAGTTTATCTGTTGCTCAATAGTCATTTTTCACACGAGGTCCCGGATTTACAGTTTAGAATGGATTCAAACTATGCTATTGGAAAATTTCCAATGAAATTTATTATGTAATGACTAACTGAAAAACTTTATCTTATAGTAGATTTTATGTTGTTGTTACTTAAGTCAGAAGGGTGCATCTTTCATTTAATCAGGGCACCATGAAGGTGAAAGTACATCTTTGCTCTAAGGCTCCTTTGATACATGACACCACCAGAAGATCCATTCCCTCAATTTTGACTTTGATCTGGAAAATGAGGAAATTTTCTCCAGACCATTATACCCAAGGTCACGACTCAACAACCAATTCCACAGATTTAATGAGCACATTTACGGCATGTACTCGATGGGTCTTCGATGTGGTTAAGGCATTGGCCTTAACCACCAGGCTACCATGACCCCAGTGGATTTTAGTCATTACACAATCAAAGAGATATTTGTAAGTTTTTCATAGACACTAAGAGATCACCAATATCAAAGTTGAAGCTACATTGAAAGAATATCTATGATTTCTATAAACTATGACATCCAATAAAAAGAATGTTTTAATCACGAACATGTAATTTTTTTAAAAATTATATGTGTATAGAATTTTTAGGTTTGGTGTAGAATTGGGTACTCCTTGGTCTGGAAAAAAATTGCCAATAAAATTTAATTCTTGGAAACCCTAGTACTTAGTATAGCTTTGTGTACCATCAGCAGAACTTTTGTTAGTCACATCTTGGTGTAAAAAACAAATTGCCAAAAAAATCAAGGAGTACCCAATAGTAAACTTTTACCAAATTTTCTTCTGAATTTTAGGTTTTTTATTATGGTACACTAAATCTACAATTTTTACTTATAGATTATAAGTCAATATAAACTATTTAAAAATATCTTTGTAATTAAACTTTTAAAATTCCAGCATTTTTAAATAAAAATTTATAATTAATAC
>JAJQOW010000537.1:0-12500 GCA_037975125.1 Latrodectus hesperus
AAAAATAGGCAATTTATTTTCCTGCATTCCTTCAGTGTTTTTTTTTTTATTTTATTTTTTTTATCATTAATCTTTACGATATTCACTCTTCCTTTCCGATTTTCTAAAAGTACTTACTGCAAACATATTTACGCTTTTCCGAATACGAGGACAATCAGAAATGCTTTTTAATCCAATGAAAATATTTCAATTTCAATGTTTTATAATTTTTTTCCGAAAGGAAATTCTAAATCACATCACATGTCGTTTGATGTTTTTAGCCTGTTCGTGTCCACGTTAAATCTACTTTATTCCGAAATGCATAAAAAAAATTTTAAAAAATTAAAAAAACTCTGTTTAGAATAAAAATTAATTGGTTAACTTCATTTTTCTTAACTACACATTTTTACCAAATCTTATGCACCCATTTTCCAAATTAAATTGCAATTCACCAAAGCTGGAGCGGCGTTTTAAAGAAGACTGTAGTACATTGCAATTCGAACTGTTCGAATATTTAACGAAATATATAGCAAAACTTTTAACATATTCAATCTATTAGGTGTCAATAAATAATTAAAAACTAAGGTTAAAAATACGCGGATACTGCATTTATTGTTGGCAATTTTTATTTGAATCATTGCTTAAAAAACTAATATTTGAATCACATTTTCTCGAATTACATGGAATTAAAACCAATGCAATTATTCTGAAATAATAAATTTTTTCATATCCTTTACCATGACCCTTATTCGGATATTAATTACATTTTCCTATAGTTCTTCTAAAATGTGAAGCATCAGATATTTTCTTTAAAACTTATCTTATTGATGTCTCCAAACAATGAAAGCAATTTTAAAATTTAGATAAAATCACCTGGATAATAGAAGAAAAAGCAGCGAACAACTAAACATATAAGAAATTTAACTAAACTTCTGCAATTGAGAGATAAATACAGAAAAAAAACACAAGTTACTGTTTTAGAAAATAATTCAAGTTATCAAATAATGAAATATCTTAACAATTATTCAATTGATTTTATGATATCTCTTACTAAGTTTAAACTTTTCGCATTATACAAAATATTCTAAATATTTAGAATAGCTAGCCGTATTTGAATATTCAGAATTAGCTTTCGTTAAAACCTTAAAATAAATGTTGAATTTTGGTAAATTTTCTTATAAAAAATTAAACAGATAACAGTAAAGAACAAGGTAAATACTTTATATGGATTAAAGTTTAAAACACATTTTTAATCCTCACATTTAAAAGTGCTTAAATGATTATAAAAAAATCTTTTAAAAATATTAGAATGAAGTAAATTTTACCAAACTACATTTAAATCATTACAGAAAAGTTTCTAAATAGCAATCGAAAATAAATGCCAAAAATATTTGATAAATCAAATTAATATAATAGTTAAACAAAAAATAAAAAAATCAATGAGTCAAAACGGAAAATAAAAATATCATTAAGAAAAGGCGAAAATTAACTGGTAAACATGGCTGCCTTTAACCTAAAGATTGAAAATATGCAAACAATTATTAATATCCAACTTAAATTACAAGCGTAGTTTGAAAAAAAAATTATAGATTACCTATTTGATTGAAATTGCTGATTCTATCGACAAGTCTTACAATATATTTTGGAAATACTGTTATGTGAATAACAAACATTTAAATTTAAACTCTAGACATACCACATAAAATTGAAATTATATTTAAATGCTTAAGAATAAATGATGAAAAAATACGAGCTAAAAAATGTAACTCATCTCCTTTAAGTTTGAGAGTTAAAAAATGAACAATATATCATCTATTTCTAGAAATTTTGATGTACAATTTTAAAGAAATAACTAAATTTATATCTTGTTGTAGAAATTGTACTATATCTTAATTAATTTTCTAGAATAAAATATGTTTTACAATTGTAAATACATATCATTTTATAAATTTCTATACTCTAATCATTTCACAAAAACCACAAATTATCAGCGAAAGGATATATTTTGGTTAAAACTTATTAAGAAATGTAAGTAAAGTACTATAAAAATTTTAAAGTAATTAAGAAATGTATGTATATTAAAAAAAGAAAAAACAATTCTGTAAATGAGATTTCATACATCAAAAAGAGCATTTAACAAATTTTCGTTAAGTTCTTAGTACATAAATATTAATTTTCGTTTGAAAATAATTTAAAAACGTAAATAAATAAAAATAGTAAAGCGATTAAAAAAATTGTTTATATACATAAAAAGAAGAAAAAAAGCAAAACAATTCTGCAAAAGATTTCATACATCGAAAAAAGCTTTTCTAATAATTTTCTTAAAGTCCTAAATACATATTATATTTTTAAGGAAGCGGAAATATTATATTAATATTTTATTTAAAAAGTTTACTTACATGTGAAAAGTCGAAACTGTACAGCTGATGAATAATATATTCTTTCCAACGCTGAAATTCGCAAACACGTCAACTTAACTGGATTCGAAATTTCTAAGCAAATTTACTCAAACGTTTTGAACGAATATTCTTTAAGGAATGATGCAGATTCTCGGTTCTTTAGACTTTCTAAAATGGAAGAAAAGTTTTCAACCAATCATATTATTGTACAAAACTTGCCGGACTGGTTGGGGAAAAAACTGTGACAAATGGGCTCTTTCTCCCCTGCTTTCCCCAGGTGAACTGTGACAAATATACCACAATATAGGGTGGACAGGCCATTCGTTACCCTTCAATCACTTGTTGAGTGATTACAGGCGATTACCTAGAGGGAAATCAAGTAGGCTACCACAAAATACCAGTATTTGAACAATTTAAATTAATAACTCACACTTAAAAATTTATAACCATCAACTAATATTTCAACACTTATAATTAAATGAAGATAATAATATTAAATTTATAATAGATAATATGGTCTTAATTGCCTTATTGAATTGCTAATATCTTTAAATATACAATTAATTTGACCCTAACTTGACTACCCATATTAGTTGTCCATTTCTATACATTACAATGTATCGATAATTTATGCATCTTATTTTTCTTGTATATATTTACGTGGGATGATAAATAATGAATGAAAAATGTATGTTTATATCAGAATCATTGTACCTAATCAAATATTCCAGTTAATTCTTTAGGCTTTTCTGTATTCTTATGCAGTCTCTTATTGACTAAATTTTCCATTCTTCTTCTCTTCTTCTTCTTAGAGTTGGGTTTGTATGTCATTGGGCACCTCTGTTTTTATCAACATTTTGTACCATTAACTCCAAACCCAATGTTTCCTAGTTCCAGTCGCTCGGGTCACCCACTTTATTAATAAAGTCCGATAACCCTTTAATGGAGTCTAGGTGTAACTCTCTAGTATGGTTGATGCCTAAAGAAGTTAATCGAGGGAGGGCAAGAGCCTCGCATTCGTAAATGATATGCTCTGCCGTTTTCTCTTGCGTATGACATTTCCAGCAGATAGGGTCTTGCTGAAACAGTCCCATCTGGTCAGAAAGTCAGTCATACCAGGGATAGCTTCCTGACTTTCACCAGAAGAAGATGGTTTGGAGGTTATTTCTACCTCAAGTGAAGGATTCATTGCTGCACCTTTACTAGAAATTTTCCATTAAACACTGAGCTGAGCAATATTGATATAATCTCTACTATAAATCTTCAATTAAATTCAAGCAAATGTCTGAATTGTATAAATATTTTATATATCTTCTTAGAGTTGTAATTAAATATATATATTATTAAGTCACCATGAAAATATTCTTGAGAGTTCTTAAACTGTAATTGACGTAACCTTTATTATCCTTTCTCAGCCGCCCAACTTGTCTAATGGTCAGCGTGCCTGACTGCGGATAAGGAGGTCGTGGGTTCGAATCCCGGTTCGGGCATGGATGTACTTTCTCTTATCTATTCTGTCTTTGTCCTTTCCTTGTATGAATGAGGTGTGAATGGTTGCCTACCCTATAAACGGCTCCCTATGGCATGTGTGAAGAGCAAAGTCGTATATTCACCTTCATGGTGCTCTGATTAAAACGAAAGACGCTCCCAATTGACTTATATCTGCATAGCCAAGGCATAGCGAGCTTGTTCAAGTGTTATTAGTAACCACAACAACAACAGTCCTCTCTGTCGCTATGTGTATATATAAAACTTAAGTGTTTGCCAATAACTACAAAAAGAGATCAATGGCTCGGTATCTCCTTCATCCATCAGATCAACTTCCTCTACCTGCCACAGAACTCCAAGCTAAATGCTGTGCTTCTTCTTCTTCTTAGAATTGGGTTTGTATGTCATTGGGCACCTGTGCTTTTATCAGCATTTTGTACCATTAACTCCAAACCCAATGTTATTCTAGTTCCAGTTGCTCGGGTCACCCACTTTATTAATAAAGTCCGATAACCCTTTAATGGAGTCTAGGTGTAACTCTCTAGTATGGATGATGCCTAAAGAGGTTAATCTAGGGAGGGCAAGAGCCTCGCATTCATAAATGATATGCTCTGCCGTTTCCTCTTGCGTATGACATTTCCAGCAGATAGGGTCTTGCTGAAATAGTCCCATCTGGTCAGAGAGTCAGTCATACTAGGGATAGCTTCCTGACTCTCACCAGAAGATGGTTTGGAGGTCATTTCTACCTCAAGTGAAGGATTCATTACTGCCCCTTTACAAGACAGCCTCTGAGTTCCCTTGTCTTTTTCAGCAAGGTCTACTACAGAGGCTTCACCTGCAGATGCAGAAAGGTTTGTTATTTCTTGTGTCTTTTCAGCCACAAGATAACAATTTATAAGCTCAGGTAATATAAGTCCACCCAGCATTGCCTGAGATACTGGGCAAGGCAAATTACTCTAGAAGTTTGCCAGGCAACTAGAGGCTCCGTTAAGACACCAATACTGCGGTGCCAATTAGCCCTAGGCACGGATCGCATAACACCAGGGTTTACGGGAGCTGGTTCGCGGCCTCTGATTCTATATTCAAGGCTATCCTGTCATTCCTACAGGACGTTCGGTGATCCACCGCCTACCGACGCGCCTGGTAGCTGCTCAGGCCCCAGGAAATGCTGTGCTTTCAAACACATTTTACGAAACCAGAATTACTAACTGTTATGAATTATCTACTACTTTTTAATACATGGAATATATTTATACATTGATCACTTTTACGTTTGAAAATATTAACTACCAATAATAAATAAATTTATTTATTAATAGATAGGCATATATAATCGTACAATTGACTGATAGAAAAAGCAGAAATAAAAAAACAGATCGGAAATTTTCCTCCAATGAATTATAATGAGCTACAGTCAGTTCGTTAAAAATGTCTGTAAATTTATAATAATCTGCACAGTTATTTGGTTCGTTTAATTTAAATTTGGTTTCTTGTGTTATTTTAGGTCATCTAATTCATGTAAAGTAAGAAATGTCTTTCTTACTTACACCCTTTAGTGTTTGTATATGTGATTAATAGAGTTAGAAAATTTTCTGAATAAATAATTTATTAAAAATGATTCATTTTCATTAATTTTTCTTAATTTAGAATTTATTCGTGGTAAGTAAAATGAAAACAATGTTTTAATTCATTTCTTTCTTATGTTGCCAGTCGTTAAAGTTAATGATAGAAAAATTTCGAAAATGAATGAATTAAAATCTTAGAAAAATAAATAAAATTTTTTTATGATTTTTCTTTTTAGTTAGTAAATATATATAAAAATCCATGTCAGCTTTACATAGTGGCGTACAATTGGTGGCAGGTTACGACACCTATTTTGGCAGGTTACGACTCCTATTTTATTCTCCCACACCACAAAAAAAAAAAAAGAGTCGGGTTAGCGCTCTTGCCTTCGGTTCAACAGTTCGTGGGTTCGAATCCCACCATGGGCATGGTTGTTTGTAGTGGTTCGGAATCCACTTTAAACCGTAGGTCCCAGTCTAATTAACCCTCGTGTGCAAAAAATGACCGTTGAGTGACAAACAAATCCCCCCCAAAAAAAGTAATGTAATATATTGAATAAACATGTAATAGGAGTAAAATGAAAACAACAACAGCAGCAGCGTACCTATTTTAAGATAATCTAAAATAGAGATAATTCTAAAGGCTGTAATTAAAAATTCTAGTTCAAAAAATCATGACTAGACTAGGATTCAAAAATGTACTCGTGGAAATCTGACTTTAGGTAATTTAGAATTAATTAAAGATATTACTTATTTTACAATTAGTATGATTGTTTGAAAAATATTTAAAACATGAAAACATATAGGTATAAGTAGAGACACTTATTAACCACAAAAATAGTCCGCATACACATTCCTTGCCTTTAATGAAACAAATTGATCAATTATAATTACTTTTTCACTGTCGATCACTCCAAAAATTTCTCGATATACATTTAGAAATGCTAAGTTTCTTCGATGATCTTGAGATAGGGTTGATCGTAAAGATGACAGAATTAATTTAATTTACTGATTGAACATTCATAATTAGGAATTGATATTGAAATAGTAGGGATTATTTAAAGAACGACTGTCATATTGGGAAAACATCTTACTATTCGAGGTTATGAATGCAAAAGACTTCAATGGATTTTTAAGATTTATTTTTATTAAATAAATAATTAATAACATAAAATTATGTATTTAAATATATGGTATTATATAGAATGATTGTGTGTATATGTTTCAGATTAATGAAGTTTAGGGTAATATTATCGTATGATTTTACTCTAAGAACTTTTCTCAGTTGATTATTTTTACCAATGGAAACTTTGAACTAATTTTTAATGTGTTTAATTAGACTTTCTTATGATTTTAAAATGTATTTTAGTTTAAATGAGAGCTACCTTATATAAAAAAAAAACTCATTTTTATTTTAAAGTATTTTTGCAACACTGTATTTTTTTTTTTCATTCACTCAATTTATAACATTCAAGAATGTTATTATTTTGTTATTTTTTACAAAGATAATAATTATGCCTGTCTTCATTATATGCCTTTAAAAAGATTTTTAAGTTAAAACATGCTCTTATTATATAAACTGAAATATAAACTTAATTAAAAAATTAATTATTAAAAAATTTTATATATACTCAAGCATATAAAAAAAATTTAATATATTTGATCCTTCCCAAAAAGAATTTTTCAAAATAAAGTATTAATATAAAGATAACAAAATTACAAGTCAAACAAAAATTATTTTCGAAAACCTTTAAATCTTTTGATTTAAAATAAATTATTTTAAATTAGCAACTTCATTTTAAATTTCAAAACTATAGATGTATGTTAATAAATATCATATTGGCAAGAAAAAAAATTTAAGCAAAAATTTAAAAAATACGTGATAGACAATAACAGTCGATAATCAAAAGTCAATATTTCCAACGGAGTCTATAGATTTTAACAAAATAACACTATTTGCTAAAGACGAACATTTGTGAGTTTAACCAGCTATATTTGGAAAATGATGATATTCTAACCAGGTAAATGGTTGTTGTTGTCGAGTGCCAGCTAGGCTGACAATATGGGGTGAGCTGCTCCACTTTTCCAACAGAACCATATTTAGGTGTGGAGTCCGACTTCCTCAGTACACATATGCCATTAGGTACCCGTTTATATGGTAGACAACCATTCACAACCCATTCATACAAGGAAAGGACAAAGACAGGATAGATAGAGAGAGAAAGTACATCCATGCCCGAGCCGGGATTCGAACCCAAGACCTCCCTGTCCGCAGTCAGGCACGCTGACCACTAGACAAGTTGTGCGGGCAGGTAAATGGTAAAAAGATAAAATTCAACTATAACCTTTTATAGAATTTGAAGATAATTATTTTTCTATTCCCACCGTTGTATCGTATTTCAATTCCAGATGCACAATTATTCTGTGCATTGGATATTGCATTGTTATTTGGAAAAGAAATTCTCCCTTGTCATTGGTTGCTAATGGACACAAGCATTTTATAGCAGAGAAGATGAGAAACAGCGCGAATTTTCTCACGAGTATAGAGCGACTCTAGAATCATTGACTAGACGCCTCTTCATCCATTCTAGAGCAACTTCTAGAATCGTTGGCATAATCATGAGTGAGGTGTCTAGCCCCGGGCCGTTTACTTCTTTTTGTAGTTATCAGTAGGCACCTAAGTTTTACACATACACATAATTACAGAAATGGATTGTACGAGTTTTGAATCACAAGTCGATTACAGTTTAAGTCCTCCGAACAATCTTTGCATTGTGACTTTATATTATATGTATTTATTTACAACGAATAAAAAATATAAAATATTTATACAATTAAAAAATTTGCTGACAGTTAATTACAAATTTAAGCCACCCAACTTGTCTGGTGGTCAGCGTGCCTGACTACGGATAAGGAGGTCTTGGGTCCGAATCCCGGTTCGGGCATGGATGTACTTTCTCTCTCTCTATCTATCCTGTCTTTGTCCTTTCCTTGTATGAATGAGGTGTGAATGGTTGCCTACCCTATAAACAGGTACCTAAAGCATGTGTGTAGAGCAAAGTCGTACTTTCAACTTCATGGTGATCTGATTAAAACGAACGACGCTCCCAACTGACTTAAATTCGCATAGCCAAGGCATATCGACCTTGGTTTGTCCAAGTGTCATTAGTAACAACAAAAATAACAACAAATTTATAGAAGAAATTATATTTGCCTAAGGTCAGTGTTTAATAGAAATAGTTAAAAATATGCTATATATATATATATATATATATATATATATATATATATATATATATATATATATATATATATATATATATATATTAAATTTACATTTTTCATTCATTAATAATAATCGCATTTTACTGAAAGGAAAATAAGGTAAGGTTGATACATAGCAATATATAGAAAATGAAGAATTAAAATGGGTTTTTAAGCTAGGGTCAAATTAATTAGATATTTAAAATATTAGCAAACCAGTAAGGTAATTAGAACCATATTATCCATTAATTTAATAAAAGTATTATTTTTTTTATTTAATTATAAGCTATAAAATTTTAGTTTTAAATTTTTAATTATGAGTTATTAAATTGTTCAGTTACTGATAGTTGGTTTGAATCAAAGGACTGCCCTACGTCTATTGAAATTTTCAAGTTGGTATGGGTTATATAGTTCAAGTGCCGTTGCCTCGCAGTTATTTATTTTGATTAGGTAAGCGACACCACTGGTCTAGTTGTCAGTGTTCCTGACTGCGGATAAGGAGGTCGATACCGGTTCGGGCATGGATGTACTTTCTCTCTCTATCTATCCTGTCTTTGTCCTTTCCTTATATGAATGTGTTGTAAATGGTTGCCTACCCTATAAACGGGTTCCTATGGCATGTGTGTACTGAAGAAGACGGAGTCCACACCAAATATGGTTCAGTTGGAAAAGCGAAGCAGCGCACCCCATATTGTCAGCCTGATTGGAACACGACAATAACAACAACAAGCGACACTAGACACAGCAATAGGCTTACAACAAAGCTTGAGGTTGAAACGGAGCCTTTCTTTGTTCTGGGGTGCTGAACGAGAATTTCCCTGAGAAGTTTTAAGTCTCCCTAACACTTTTCAGTCACGTTTTTTATTGTTTATTTTTCTTATACTGTCAACACAGTTAATGGATTTTCAGCAAATGAAATGGACAGGGAAATTGATATCCTTATATTAAGTAATTTGTTTAATATTTTGTGTGTCGATCACTTCAAAATCCTGGCCGTGGAGCCTAGGGGTTAGGGCATTGGCCTTCCGTCCGGAAGGACTGGATTCGATTCCCAATGCCGCCAATGACCCACGGAGTACATGTGATTTACGTGATCGTTTACGCTGTGGAATCGAAATTCCTGTGGTCGGTCGTTGAGCAGTTACCATGGGTGCAAAGGTCTGGAGAAAATTTCCTCCCCCTTCAGATCAATGACAAAATTGAGGGAGTGGATCCTCTGGTGTCTCAAAGTCGTATTTTCACCTTCGAGGTGCTCTGGTTAAACGAAAGATGCACCTTGCTGACTGAAATTTGCATAGCCAACGGCACAGTGAGCTTGACCTTGTCCAAGTGTCATAAGTAACAACAACGATAATACTATAATACAACAATACAAAAAAGCTCTAGAAGTTCGCCAGGCGCCTGGTAGCTGCTCAGGTCCCAGGTATTAAAATCATAGTAAAATATAAAATTGTTTGTATATAAACAATTTAAAATCCAAATTTAAAATAAATAAATAAAGGAAAAGTATAATTACTAACTTTTATACAATATATACAAAAATTAAATAAAATTTATCAGACCTATTGCCTTTAAATAGGCAAAAAATATCTCATGTGGAGGTTCTCACAACGAATCAAATAAGTTAGTGTCCATGTTAAAAAAAATAACGATCGGGGTTAAAAACGTGGATATTAAAATATGATAGTAAATGGTTCCTCGTACGTTTGACCCTATGGAGCAAGTTCACTTCAAAATAAATGTCTGAGTCTGAAACTTATGCGTACGATACGAAGGCGAGTCAAACGAACACCAGCGTTTCGTAATGGTAAAACTGATGATGGAATGACGTATGGAAAAATGGCACACAATTTTTTGGAGACCTGCATATTCCAAAATTCCTGACAAAGAGAATAAGCAAATTTTTAGCAATCTTTCTCACGTCTAAAAGAGGGACAGGTGTATGAAGAACAACCGGTTCAGTTTTAATTGCTGCATCAGCTTTATCATTGCCCTCAAGACCTACGATCCAACAGAATTTGATATTATATCCCTTGCTCAGCAAGGAAATCCAATATTTGGAAAATCATGGACACAACCTGATGACTGTGGATATTTGAATTTTTCAACACTTCTAGGACACTAAAATAGTCAATATACACTCAGAATTTAATAAAATTTACAGTATTCACAAGCTGAAACACTTGACGGTTTCGGTGTAGCATCGGGTACCACTTGGTTTGGTGATACAGTTTGGCAATGAAATTTAATTTCTGGTATTCGTGGTAGCTCTATATTTATATAGCTTTTGTGTAGCGGCCATCCTGTAAGTTACATCTTGGTGTCTCGAATAAATCTCCAAAGAATCAAAAAGTACCTGATTGTAAGCATCAACCTCGCTTGCCATTTAGCTAAAGTCTCATCTATAAAACTGATTATGTTAGAAAGAGGAAAGCAATTGCTTATATGTTAATTTCTGAAACTATCACATATGGCTGTGCAAATTAAGAAATTGGTTATGCAAGTTCAAGGTAATTTACGGGGTGAGTGTTAAAATCATTGCAAAGCCCCTTTCAGCTGCATACTACGAAGGTGTCGAGATGAATCTTGATTTTAGTGTCTCGAATAAATCTCCAAAGAATCAAAAAGTACCTGATTATAAGCATCAACCTCGCTTGCCATTTAGCTAAAGTCTCTTCTATAAAACTGATTATGTTAGAAAGAGGAAAGCAATTGCTTATATGTTAATTTCTGAAACTATCACATATGGCTGTGCAAATTAAGAAATTGGTTATGCAAGTTCAAGGTAATTTACGGGGTGAGTGTTAAAATCATTGCAAAGCCCCTTTCAGCTGCATACTACGAATGTGTCGAGATGAATCTTGATTTTAGTGTCTCGAATAAATCTCCAAAGAATCAAAAAGTACCTGATTATAAGCATCAACCTCGCTTGCCATTTAGCTAAAGTCTCTTCTATAAAACTGATTATGTTAGAAAGAGGAAAGCAATTGCTTATATGTTAATTTCTGAAACAATCACATATGGCTGTGCAAATTAAGAAATTGGTTATGCAAGTTCAAGGTAATTTACGGGGTGAGTGTTAAAATCATTGCAAAGCCCCTTTCAGCTGCATACTACGAAGGTGTCGAGATGAATCTTGATTTTAGTGTCTCGAATAAATCTCCAAAGAATCAAAAAGTACCTGATTATAAGCATCAACCTCGCTTGCCATTTAGCTAAAGTCTCTTCTATAAAACTGATTATGTTAGAAAGAGGAAAGCAATTGCTTATATGTTAATTTCTGAAACAATCACATATGGCTGTGCAAATTAAGAAATTGGTTATGCAAGTTCAAGGTAATTTACGGGGTGAGTGTTAAAATCATTGCAAAGCCCCTTTCAGCTGCATACTACGAATGTGTCGAGATGAATCTTGATTTTAGTGTCTCGAATAAATCTCCAAAGAATAAAAAAGTACCTGATTATAAGCATCAACCTCGCTTGCCATTTAGCTAAAGTCTCTTCTATAAAACTGATTATGTTAGAAAGAGGAAAGCAATTGCTTATAT
This sequence comes from Latrodectus hesperus, assembly GCA_037975125.1. Lineage (NCBI taxonomy): Eukaryota > Metazoa > Arthropoda > Arachnida > Araneae > Theridiidae > Latrodectus > Latrodectus hesperus. The sequence goes on from JAJQOW010000537.1 coordinate 12,240, forward strand.
GTTAATTTCTGAAACTATCAGATATGGCTGTGCAAATTAAGAAATTGGTTATGCAAGTTCAAGGTAATTTACGGGGTGAGTGTTAAAATCATTGCAAAGCCCCTTTCAGCTGCATACTACGAAGGTGTCGAGATGAATCTTGATTTTCTCTCTCTTTCACAGAGAATTTAAAACTCTCGTCGTCATATTTAAATAATTGAATTAAAATTTTAATTTCCAAAGAAAATTTATGTAGCATAATTGGTGTGATTGAGAGTTTGT